>JBBBWG010028877.1:10085-51434 GCA_037176905.1 Azolla pinnata
ATGTATGTATGTATGTATGTATGTATGTATGCATCTATCTATCTATTGGATGCATATTGGTTTATGTGTGTATATAAGTACGTATGTATCTAGGTATGTACCAGATATGTGATACTGGAATTCTTGTACTCCTCGCTTCGTTTGGATCGCAGCTTTTTGATACGTTTTCATGCATGTATGTATGTATTTATGTATGTATGCATCTATCTATCTATCTATCTATTGGATGCATATTGGTTTATGTGTGTATGTAAGCACGTATGTATCTAGGTATGTAGATATGTATGTGTGTATGTGTTTGTGCGTGTATGTATTTATGTGTATTTGTAAATGTAATGTGGCTCATATAAACTTCGTTTAGTAGTACAGGCTATCTCAAAAGACATCATTGACAACTATGATTGGCTTAGAGCTCTGCGGATGTCTACATATGGGTTTCTAATCTATGGCCCTTCTTCTCATGTGTGGTACGTATTTCTGGATAAGATGCTGAAAGAGAAAACCGTGGCAAACTTATCCATGAAGGTATACGTTTATGTTCCTCTTTGTTTCAGGTTGCCATTATGAATGTTTCAATGGTTTTTTTATTTTATTTCTAGCATGAATAGAGGTTGTCGACTAAATGTTTCTTCCATCTTCTTAGTTTTTAAGAGAAATCCATAAAATAGAAATATAGAGCTTTGGCTGATTAGGAGGGCCATATTCGAATCATTTGGCCAGATGAAGACATCATCTTGTATATGTCTCATTTGAATAGCAAGTTTTCATGAGTTTTTGAAGAGCGCTTGTGCATCATGTGGCAGATGTTGAAATAAAGAAGAACTACACTCTGATCTAGTGTTGTGAAACATCTTTTGATCAGGTAGCTCTCAATCAAGTGGTCCTAGGCCCATATGTTATCGCAGTCGTCTTTGCATGGAACAGTTTATGGCAAGGAAAGCTGAACAAACTCCCTGCTATGTATTCTGATCATGCACTTTCGACATTGATCAATGGTATCTATACTCCGAACTCTGCATGAATATACAAATAGAACAGTTTCTAATCCTTCTCTACTGTGATGGTCTTTTACCAATTTTGTAAGACAACAAATATGGTAGTATGCACGCAAAGTTGTTACAAAAGAAACGCTTATTTTATGTATAACAAGTTTTTAATAATACTCAGAAGTTTAATCATGTACACGGTATGCTCCATTTTAGGATTGTACTATCAAAAACATCCTATATATGCTACATATTTTACATGTTCAATGTAGTCTAAGCAATCTACATATTTAATAAACTGTTTCCGTTTTCCAAAAATATAAATTAAATTCTGGTCCAACAAATTAGTTGAATATGAAATGGATCTCCTCATTGAGCATCATTTATGGCGTGATTTCTCTATTCCATGAATTTACTCTGTGATACTTATATGAACTAGTGAGCTTGAATCAAGGTAAGTGAATATATTGACTATTAAATGTGACAAATATAAGAAGTATTAAATGTATTGAACATATTCAATCCTTAAAATATGTATTCTATGAAAGGTAGAATAATTTTAAAATACTTAGCATTCGTATTCTACTTGTATTCTATGCTAAGTATTTTTACATCTGTGTATGCAGGCTGGAAGTTTTGGATTCCTGCATCTGTTCTTAATTTTGGGTAAGTCAAAGTGAATGATTTTTCATGCGGGGAATGGAATGCAACGAATTAAATCAAAGCCAAACCGAAAATTTCTACTATTGACTGTGCACTGGTGTTTCTGCAGAGTTGTTCCTTTGCAAGCAAGGGTAGGCTTTATGTCATCCTGTTCTATCTTTTGGAATTTCTATCTTTCAACCACTATAGGAAAAACATGAACTACAATTTCAATTGTTCGTGAAAGAGCTGCTCCTCCAATCTGGATTAGTGTTTGCCACAATCACGGCATTCATACATCTGATTCATTAGATGAAAAATCAGACTTGTACATCCCAGCGTTGATCGCAAAATAAATTGATTTGATACTGGGCTATTTTCATTCCCACAAACAACTGGTTTTGCACTTTTATAAAAGCTGAGAATTTGCCAAAGCCTTTCAATAATTAAAACGCATTCTTGCTGTGACTGTCTATCTTGAAGCGATAAATTTTTATTCATTATAAAGTGACCAGCTGCTGGTATCAATTGTTTGTGAAGCTCTTCAAAGTGAGACACCAATGCTGATACCAGTTAGCTGAAATTTGTCAGGAGAATAAACTGGAATGTTCGACATGTGTAGTTTAACATTTACTTATCCTGTGTCGTGTTACGATATTAGATTTATGCAACAAGATTGAACTGAAATCAGGTTACCACCATATAGAAAAAATTTGATTACATTCGGACAATAATTACAAGAATAGGAGTCTTCTAAGGGCTCTCCGCACTAGCTGAATATGTTAGTTTATGGTGTAGAAGAGTTTACTATATGAGTGGCTCTTTGCTTTAAGTTGAGCTAGCTAGCTTTATCCCCAAGTTTATTTGGGGTTCTTGAGGTTGAATTCAACAAGTTGAGAAACCAGAGAAGATAAGGATTGAGATCCAGTAATCTGACACGTAGAAGAGTGTTTATACAGTTCAGAGTCTTGTACAAATGTGCAACAAGATGTCATGTCTCATCGACGTAAGCTTTTTTGAATATATATCTTGCTGTTTGTGATTTCTCCAACAGTAGTAGATTGAGACCTTTTTTCATGATGGGTTAAATCAATCAATCGAAAAGCCCATTGAGATTGGACCACTTGCTTTCCTCCTCACTTGATGCTCCACTGATAGGTTAAATCAATCAATCAATCAATCAAACTCATGAAGAGAAATGGAATCAAACCATCTGCGCATGTGGATGTGTGGCAGATCAATAATCCAAGGGATAAACAGCTATTCTATGCATGTTTCTGTTGAGAAATGGACTAGCTCTTTATTTTTTCCCCCTCCTGATCATAATATGCACATCGTTGTCCAACAGTTCAGAATTCATAGGCTAAGCTTAGCATAAAAATGACTGCTTGCTTGCCATCAAAGCGCTAACTTCCAATAATGCATTTCTTTAACTCTTAGGATAGAAGTCCCTCACTTGGATACGTCTAACATCCCCTGTGAAGAAAAGATTCACAGAATCCTTTACATCTAAGCATGTAGCATTCCTCCTCAGCGATTCAGTTCTCTTTACATCTTCCAGCATTTGGGCATCAGCAAAAATATTGGACATTAGAACAAACGTTGCATCGTATAATACATCTGATCTCAATGCACATTCAAAGATGTTTCTGGCAAGCTCAATGTTACCCCACTTTCTACAAGCACTCAGCATAACAGTCCAGGTGACCATATTAGGTTGGAATGGCATTTTATCCAAGATTTCTAGGGCCTCCGTAAACCTTCCGGTAGAGCTTGTAAGATCGATCATGCAGTTATAGTGATCGATTGTGAGAAGCAAACTGATTTTGGTGCTTAGTGCATCAAAGTATTTCCTGCCCTTATTCACATGGCCTCCATATCTGCATACCGTAAGGACGATGAGCAAGGCTATGCCATCAGGCTCCACATTCTCCTCTTGCATTTTCTCAAACAGTTGGAACACGAGTTCGGCTTTTCCTTGGCAAGCATAACCAGCGATTATCGCAGTCCATGAAATGACATTTCTGATGGATAACTCATCGAACACGGTTCTGGCTTCCGCAATATACCCACACTTGGCATACATATCAACCAAAGTATTACCGACCAGAATATCATTTTCGAGCCCATCTGCAGCCAATTCAGCGTGTATTTGGAAGCCTCTATCAACCGCCCCGATATTTGCACAAGCTTTCAAGCAGCATGCCACTATCACTGCATCCCAAAGTATGTCCTCTGATTTCATCTTTTCCAGGCAAGCAAGGACTCTCTCATCAAGGTTTTGATTGGCATACCCCGTTACGAGGGAAGACCACGAGGCTTCATTTCGCACCGAAAGACTGTCGAATACATGTTGTGCTTCATGGACTGATCCGCATTTTGCATACATGTCAACTAAGACATTGCCCACACATGATTCAATCTCGAGCCCACTTCTCAACACCTGAGAATGCACTCTCTGTCCGATCCCTAGAGCTTTTAAGCTCGTACAAGCTCGGAGGCTACAAGCATAAGTCACTGAATCCATAATCATGCCCTTTTGTTGCATTTTCTCGAAGAATTCTAGTGCTTCTTTTGGGTGCCCTTGGTCGACATATCCTCCGATTAAGGCTGTGCAAGAATGCATTGATAAGTCGTCAGCTAGATGACATGCCTCTACAAGGCATCCGCATCTCACATACATATCCACCAAGGTACTCTTGAGAAAAGGATCATTCTCCGTTCCAGTGTCTATGGCAGCAAAATGAAGAATCTGGCCGTTTGTTATTCTTCCTTCACTGCCACAACATTTCAAACTGTACACGTAAGTTGATCCGTCTGGGGAAACCCCTTCCTCATGCATTCTCCCTAGGCAAAGAAGAATGTTATCACAAAGCCCATGTTCAGCATATAACGAAAGCAACGAATTCCACGAGACCAAGTCCCGACCTTCCAGCCCATCAAACACAAATAAGCCCTCTAAAAGCAAGGCACATCTAGCATATGTGCCGACCAGGGCGCTTCCAACAAAAGGATTGTCTTCAAATCCATGCTGAACAATGTCCATATGAACCGTTCTAGCTTTATCTTTGACGTTTGCTAGGTTACAACATACTTTCAAGATACAAACAAATGTAAAAGCATTTGGGGAAACACGATCTAATGTCATTTTATCCATGCAATTCCACACCTCTTTCACATATCCACATTCAGCATATCCTGCCATGAGTGCGGTCCATGATACCACATTTCGAACCGGAAGCATTTCTAATACATTCTCTGCCTCGGTGAGTTTCCCACATTTCACGTACATGTCAACGAGGCTACTACTGATGTGCAAGTCTGTTTCGAGCCCCTTACTTGTAAGATGACTGTGGATTTCATGACCTCCAGTGCCAAAATTGAGCCTAGAGCAAGCTTTCAATATGGCATGAAACATGGCATTCGTCGCATACACGTCGATTCGGTGAAAAAGATCGATCGCGAGCTGAAGCCACCCATGCTGAGCATATCCTTCGATCAGAGATATCCAACACGCCTCATTCGGAGAAGGCAATTTGTAGAACAGTTGTTGGGCTCTCGATATTTGCCCATTTTCTACGAGCATGGGGACGAAGAAAGTGCCGACACATGCATTCGTATCCAGGCCAAAGCCACATACGCGGAAATGAAGACTGTGGAAGGAAGCCATATCTTGCTTCCTTCTGCAACTCTGCAGAAGGGGGACCAAATTCTCCATGGAAGGAAGCAGCCCATCTTCCAAATATAACCCATTTAGCCTCTGGCCCATCTTCCACAGTGCAATCCATGGGCTGGAGAGCCAATTCCAATACAGTTTTCTTCCTCTTCTTCATGAATCCAGTGTATGCACATGTTTTCTTCCTCTTCTTCATGAATCCAATATGTGTACATGGTTTCTTCCTCTTCTTCATGAATCCAATATATGTACATGGTTTCTTCCTCTTCTTCATGAACCCAATACATGTACATGTGATACATATTCTGCAAAAGCATTATTGGGTTAGAAGCAGTGGTACACGAAGAAATGTCATGAAAGCTGGATTGTCCACATCCACGGGACAATGGAGCATGACCAAAAGCATACGAAGATAGAGATCACTCTTGGAAAAGAAAGTAAGAACTGAAGAAAAAAAACAGGGAAAGCAAATTAGGGTTTAGGGCTCTGGTGCCGATAGACCAGCAAATTTAGATTTCTAAACATGAAATGGAAATAGTAAGGCGATAAGCTTTCTGATGGGCTTGAATTTGGACTTCTCAAATCGGAAGCTAAAGGGAGAATAGAGAGCATGTTAACCCTAGTTATGCGCTTGGATTTTCTCACAAACTGCTTAAATCTGATATGGCAAAGCTCTTCCCACCGCCTCAATTCATGAGAATACAAATGTTGCACAGTTCATTTTGTTTGATGGTTCATGAATCCCACAAAAGAAAGCAAACGAATCCGAAACAGTCGCTAGCATTAGCATTTCGTTTTGCTAAGACACACATCTGATAAAAAGAAACTCATGAAGCAAATAATAGTTAAAAAAAGACTGCAGTATCACCACCATAGATTACATATATAGCTTTTACTGTCCCTTGAAACAGTGCCAAGATCCACTTTAAAATTACATGGATTTGATTGGATCATTTCCTCCAGATGAGCACAAAACGCTCCGGAGTTCCCAAAACAAACCCCCAATAACTCCACAACTTTCAGATCTGCCATTTACTTGTCCAGCTAAGAAAATCCATACTCGGCTTGGTCGAACACCAGGAGATTATTTCCCAGGTATGCAAAATAAACGAATAAATAGGAAGAATAGTGAATTCCAAATGGGGACTTATGTCACAATCTCTACTCTTGTCGGTGAATGCCACTTTTTACCCACCTCCTCGAGCAGGTCTTTTCCCGAAACCGTGGGAGCTTGATAGAACCATCGTACATATTATACTTCTTTTAAGCGGCGTCAGCAGTTCTCCATACACTCTGAGGTGGTCTTGGTATTCTCCGCAGCGGTGAATGGATCTATCTTCACCCACAGAAGGGAAAAGATGGACGCAAGGAGAATCGACCATACGATGACGATGGTGGGTGTCCGATTCTGTTTTCCCATCAGACCTTTGAGGAAAGGATACAAGTGAACAATCACCCAAAAGGCGAAGAATAGCCTTCCAAAGAGCGGGCCCCATGACTGATAACCACTGTTCAATGCATCAGAAATACCAGCAACAATACCCACAAGGTTGATAACTATCAGAGTCGTCGGGGGTATGAGAAGGGTTGTCCATTTAAAAATATAAAGATCTGCAAATTCCTCGTCATCTCCTCCCTTGGCTGTGACTGTGAAGTTTGTGTCGATTCCTGCAAGAACTTTCAGTAATCCTTGGAAAATAGCAAACAAGTGAGCTGACACCCCGCCAATCACCCAAAACTGCTCGTTTCTCCACCAGTCCTCGATGCCCACACCACTCCATCTCATTTCTAAGATGCCAGTGATAAAGATGGACATGAAGAGGCTTATAAACCAGAGACTGTTATAGTTGCTTATCTGCACAAGTTAGCGGGAAGGGAGCAGCATAAGCAAAATAATACACTTCATGATTTCATAAATTGTAGGTTTGATAAGAATGAAATCACTTACAGATGGAATAATGAACTTTCCCGTCAGCAAACATACTGCAGGAAGAGTACAATAAGCCAACAAAGGAATTGACGTGACTGGGTATATAATGGTGTTAACATATGCCAATCTCTGCAGCCATTTCAGTCTCCCACCGTAGCCATACCACAAGGGACAATGTTTACTAAGGAAAATTTCCACTGAACCAAGAGCCCACCGAAGCACCTGATGCAACCGATCGGAAAGATTAATTGGAGCAGAACCTTTAAAGGCCGGCCTCAATGGCATGCAATAAATAGATCTCCATCCACGGCAGTGCATCTTGAATCCAGTCAGAATGTCTTCTGTGACAGATCCATAAATCCAACCAATCTGAAACGCACAGAAATTAGATATCATTTCATGCTGACAAACACACCGTGGAAGGTAGAAACAGTTATAGCACCATTTATTGGGTAAAGGATGACTTACTTCTTTGCCCCAATCAGTTTTATCTTCGTAGCCGCAACTGATGACGTGAATAGCTTCCTTCAGAAGTGATGATGGAGAGGCAGATTGTGGGACCCCGCCCTCTGGATAAAATGTTGAGGCCACGAAAACGGGCGACTGTCCAAATTTCTTCTCATGGCTTTTTTGAGATACCAACAAGGATTTGTTGTCATCATCATATCCTAGTAAAAAAAAGGGTGCCATACAAATCAGAAAAAATTACAATAGCTTGGATTGATTTGACATATTTGATTGATAACAGCACCTTCTACTCCTTCCTCGACATCTTCGAGTGTAAACATCGGATCACCTCTGGTCGGTGGTGGCTTCACCGAATTCTTGGACTTCGATGATCGACTTCTCTTCCGTGGCCCACAGCAAATCTGTGTAATAAAATCATCATTTGAAGGTTGATCAACAAAAGGAGCATCATGTCCATACAGAGCTTGTCTTTTGAAGCAGCACCCAGTGCCCACATATACAGGTCCTTGTATACCATCTAAACCCTTCAAGTTGATCTGGAAAAGCCAAATACAATGAGTAAGACTTGCAGTGTGCATTCTAAAAGAGATGGGCATCATCAAGCACTTACATCAAAGAAGACAGTATTGTGATTGGCATATCGATCATGCAAATCAATACCATCAAACCTCTGAGGGAATTGGACATAACACACATCCTTGCCAACATCCGGATCCATCATGACACACATAGCTTCCCGAATAGCTTTGCTGTTATTGATATAGTGATCACAATCCAAATTCAAGAAATATGGTGCATTGGTAAGGACTGCAGAGACCCTCACCTAGAAAAGCAAAACATGCAAATAAGATGAAAAACAGGTAATGCCATCCCATTGTCAAATTTTTCTTTATAAGGAGAACGAAAAAGAATGCATACCAGCGCATTCATAGCACCAGCTTTTTTATGATGATTGAATCCTGGTCTCTTTTCACGAGAAACATACACTAACCGTGGAAGCTCATTACCCTCACTATCAGTGCCTCCACTATGACCCAAGAAGACCTACAGGATTTATTTGATAAGTAGCTAATAAAGTTTTCCTGTTGAATCTACACTTCAATTAATAGAAAGAAAAGATGAATCAACCTGTATCATTCCAGGATGATCTCGGGTAATATTTCCAGGCCACGGAGTTCCATCTTGCATTGTCCACCCCTCTTCTGGAATCTTCTGAGCCTTTGCAACGAGGCCATTTATTCTGACCTTGAACTCTTCATACTCTCTCTGAAAGAAGAAAAGCCAGTTAGTCGACTTGTGCCACTGCCATGAATGGTCTTGATTCAGAACTATGCAAGAACACAATAGAGGTGTACCTTCATGGCCCTTCTTTCCTTCACAAAACTGGGTTGAACTTTGTCCTTAAGGTAGTCAATCTTTTGTGCAAAATACACCTCCGGTGCTCTTGGTTCAATGTTGAACTTTTTGCAAAACGGAACCCATTTCCGGGCAAACTCTGAGGTCTCGGAGAGAGTCTCAAATGTCAGCATGGCTGCACCATCATCAGATACATAGCATGACACTTTGTCCACTGGATAATCTACCGCGAGAATGGAAAGAACCGTATTAGCAGTAACCAGTGGGGGCTCCTTCAACGGGTCGACTGTACTCACAAAGATATCCACTGCAGATAACTGAGAAGGTTTTCCTTCTGGTTCAAACCTACAAAGACATGCGATTAGAGCGGACATATCAAGGAGATAAAGCTTCTAATTCGCTACAGAAGCATTCAGCACCAAACTACCTTAGGGAAAGCCTCTCCAGAAATGTTTCTCTGTTAATTGGGGACCATTTTGGGAACTGATCTAGAATCCAAGATATGGCGAACCAGATCTCGCAGATCACTGATGTGAGCCAAAGCCCGTAAGAATCTGATGGGTTGAGAATTCGAAATCTTAAGAAGAAGGCAAGGATAATCAACCGGATTACAATGACAACCCTGTAAGGAGTAAGTCTGGAAGATGGTATTGGAACCACTCTCGACAACGGCCCTCTCCCATCAGTAGGCCTGGGGAAAAAAGAATTGTTATATATCTCCAGGCTAAATAAACAGAAAAATATTAATGAAGAGGTATGATCCAGAAATGGTACATAGGTGCATCTCCATTCTGCCGGTTATCGTCCATATCTGACCCACCGCCTCCAGTCTGAGTATCTGTCATGGCCATCTGATTCTTTTCCTGCTTTATCTTCCAGCTTTCAACCCTCTCTTTCCATGCGATGTCACCAAACTCATAAGGACTGAACTCTCGGCTCAAGTCCAGGCTTCTTGATTCAGCAGAACCTGCAGGCATCAGAATAGGTAGAATTCATTCATGTTTAAGAAACATGATCAATCAGAAGAGGGAGAATGCAATGCCAATACAAAGATATCACACCAGGTATGCTTCGATCAGTATAAGGTCTCCTTTTTGTCGGAACATGTTCAGGTGAGACACCATCAAGCTCTCCAGAGACCTATATCAGCCCAATTTCATCTAAGAATCATGTCCAATCAGGTGTGTTTAAATTTGTCAAATTAGTTTATGTGTATACATGTACTGCATTGGTGAGAAGAGCGATTTGAGGAGGCTGCTGATTTCTATCAGTGCCATCCACATACTGCACTTGCTGCCGCACTTTCCCTTCTCCTTTCTTGTAATCGAACTCATTTTCTAAATCATCAACATCCTCTTCTTCATCATCCCCAACAACTCGCGGACTTCCTGTATCCATAGAACTCAAATAAGAAAATCCAGAAAGGATCCACGTACACTATTCAACACACATGACACTTGACACTGATCAAAACACGTGACTCTTGATTCCCAGCAAGTCAACGTGTTTCTTGGATTATCTGATCTCGACTCCAAGCAAAATACCATAACTCCTGAGTCTTGACTCCAATCGAGACACTATGTCTTTTTAGTACAAACAACATATTAGATCTCTTGCATCCGAGCAAGATAACATGCCTCTTGCCTCCCAGCAAGACATTATGCCTCCTGACTACAAAAAAGATTGAACTGATCGAGAAGTATGGGCACGGAGTACCTTGATGACGTTTGTATCTTGTGTTGCATTGAGGGCAGGCCTGATTTCCATCCTTACGCTCGTACTCATAGCAAGGCCTGCAAACAGGGAAAGCACATTCGTTGCATGCAACGAAGAGGTCACCATTTGTTGTCTTTCCCACGTTATCCCCACAGATCTGACATGTCTCACTGCTTGACGGCTGCAATGGCTTCTGCATTCATCACAGGAAACAGAAAATACAAGTAAGATTTTTATTACAGAGAAACAAATCCCTAAAAAGCAAGTCTTTTTCTTCCACTATACCATCACGAATGAGAAAGACGGGAAGAAAAATAATGAGAAACGCGTTTTACTTGTAAAAGACAGAAACATAAACAGTTTTGCAGAGAATCAAGACGACAAGACATACAAAAACAAAGTGAAACGAAAGAACAGAATTCTTGTTTGCATCATCGATTTTAGAGGCCATTGTACATTCGGTTCAGTGAAACAGATGCATTTTCTTCGACAATGATTGCAAAGGGAAGGGGAAAAGGCAGTGACATAGAAGCAGACAGAATTCAAGTCATTGGGATTACAGTATGACGGGAAAAAAGAATGGAGATAGAATAGACGGTGAGGAAAAACAGATAAAATTTCAAATTAGACGGAGTGCAGGATAGAATGGGAATTAGGTCCTGTCGAACGAACATATCAGAAGCGGTTCTGTTGATTGCAACGAAGAATGTGAAGAAATAGGAGTAGGTCGTGAAGATCAGAAGTCTTTCCTTGCAGACCACGAAATCAGCAAGGTAATTAGCGGTGACACAGATTGCAAGCATCTGTCTTGAATGCAAGAAGCAATGTAAAGAAGGGGGGAGGGGTGGACCGTGAAGATCCGAAAGCATTTGTGGATTTTCAAACAAGGACGGAGTGTGTCCGTAACTTTGCTTCATGTGCCAAGAAATGCACAGATCGCACTCGATCCTTCTGGCGTGATGGCAAACACAATCCAAACGAAACAGATCGAGATGAATCCGATCAGTTCCAGCAGGGAGAAAGATCGAACGGACATTTGATCTTGCAAGGCACGAAAACAAAAACGAGGACGTACGGCGGGAAGCAATTTTTCATGGTCGGACATCACAAATGCCAGGGGGGAGCGATGGACTAAACGAAGGCAGGATTTCCGCGTGTTGAGCGTGCAAACATACCGGATTCGATTCGGAACCGATGACGACGAGCTGGTTCGCCTTGTAGGAGCCAGCAACGAGGCCCGCATTGGCTTCCATGGTGTCGGCGGGAGACGGCGGCGGGGGATAAGGTCAGGGTCAGGTCATACAGAGAGACGGGGGGGAAGAGGAGTCCCCCGAACGCAGCGGCGCCGCCGAGAGAGCTCTCGGTTCTATATCACGATCGCTCCGATCCGCTCCGCCGTCTCGCTCTCTCGTCCTCTCTTAAGACTCTTCTCTTCTCTTCTCGCTTCTCTCTGTCGAATGCAGATGCGGATGCAGACGCGGATGCAGGAGCAGACGCTATTCCTCTGCGGAGAACAACAGGAGCGAGCGAGATCTGGGGGGGGGAGAAGGAGGCGATGGAGACGAAGAAGCAGAAGGAGGAGGAGAAGATGGGAAAGAAGAAGAGCTCGGTTGCGCCATCGCTGTCTGGGCCCAGGAAGAAGACGACGACCGGACACCGGCACGGTAACCGGCCGCGCCGGTCACTTCTCTTCCGCGACAGCGATGACAGCGACCGGCTCTCTTCCATTGCTTTAAAAAAATAAATAAATAAATACAGGGGAAATACTTATTATTTTATAAAAAACACAAAATTAATCTGGAAAAGAAGGAAAAAAAGGGGGGGAGAATATTACCCAGAAAAAGAAAAAAAGATAAGCCTCACAGAAATTGCACCATTGCAATTTTTCTGACGGACCCGCTAAACGTTCCTTTAATCCAACGTTGAATTGATTTTTTATCCTAATCGGATCCTTCTGGCCCGTTCGATTGAATCGATTGATTGATTTTGGTGCTGATCGGATGAATCGATGAATCGATCAGTGGGCTAATTTTGGTGTTGATCGATCGATCAGTTCTGTGCTTGCTATGCTGAGAATGAAGGTGATTGATGGGTTAATTTTGGTGTTGATCGATCGATCAATTCTGTGCTAGCTGTGCTGAGAACGAAGGTGATTGATGATGGGTTAATTTTGGTGTTGATCGATCGATTAATTCTGTGCTAGCTGTGTTGAGAATGAAGGTGATTGATGATGGGTTAATTTTGGTGTTGATCGATCGATCAATTCTGTGCTAGTTGTGCTGAGAACGAAGGTGATTGATGATGGGTTAATTTTGGTGTTGATCAATTGATCAATTTTGGGCTAGCTATGCTGAGAATGAAGGTGATTGATGATGGGTTAATTTTGGTGTTGATCGATCGATTAATTCTGTGCTAGCTACGCTGAGAATGAAGGTGATTGAGGGGGTTAATTTTGGTGTTGATCGATTGATCAATTCTATGCTAGCTGTGCTGAGAATGAAGGTGATTGAGGGGTTAATTTTGGTGTTGACCGATTGATTAACTATGTGCTAGCTGTGCTGAGAATGATTTGATTTGGTGCTAATCAATTCTAAGTATTAATCACAACAAAAAACTCAGTTCTAAGTATTAAGTACTAATCAATTCTAAGTATTCATCAATTCTAAGTATTAAGTATTAAGTATCGAACACGCGTGTCCAATGTCCAGATATATTTATTATGGGAAAGATTACCAAAACAAATGCAGAACCGAATTATAAATTACATTTTGACACGTACCAAAAACTGGAAATTAGAGAATCAACGCCTGGTTTGGAAAAACCGATGCTCAATTAATCGGTCATAAACATCGAATCGATTCGTTGCCAGCCAACTTAACATCGATTGATCGACGCTCGATTCATCGATCGACACCACCAAATTAGCGCATTAATCAACCAATCGGATTCTAAAACTCCCAACTTTTTGCTGTCAGTCGAATATAGTAAGGGAATCGATTAGGATCGTGTCGATGGAAAGGGATTAAGAAATAAAACCAATTAATATTCTTAACGGGAATTAATTGGGTGTTAATTGGAGATCAAAGCAAGCGCTAAAACGTAATTTATAAAATTGGCAGGCGTTTTATTCTTGGCAAATTCTCCCTATATTTATTTATTTATTTACTTATGTAGTTGTTTATAATTATTTTAATTCGAACCACTTTTTTCTCGCCATTTTTTCTTTGTTTTCTTTTTCCATTTTCTTTTTATTTATTTGGGCCAGCGCCGTTTCACACTGCGACTCGTCGTTTGTCCGGACATTTTATCGTTATTTTTCTCAAGAGAAATATCCTTTGTAGTAGTAAAATGTTCAGGACACTTTGACAGCTTCAGGAATTAAACAAGTTGCGTATCCTGAAGAATTAATCGCGGCTCGTGATCGCTGATGATCCCATCTGGAAGACCGTAATGCTCGAATCTCTCTCGCGCTAATCGAGATTTATCGTTTCTAGACTTACGACGAGTTTCTGCGTATGGGAAGAGCACGCAATGTCTTTGTGCAGCGACTGAGAATGGCCAGAATTGCACGAGGATATCGATCTGCATGGGTGTCATAGACATGTAGAGCATTAGCAAAGGAGAGTAAAGTTAGGTCGAGAGGCAAAATATATCGAGAGACGAGTGAGTAACCAAAAGTTGAACTTATGATTTTATAGCTGGTATTGTTCGTCTTGATTCGGATTAAAGTAAACCCTACTATGTACGCCTAAACTTTGCTCGTAAAGAATCTTTCGGAAGAGTCGTGCAAAAGCTTCTAGGAAGCTTCTGGAGCTTTCTGAAAGTTCCTAACACCTTTCTACGTGTGTTCCCTTGAGCCTATTGTCGATCATTTCAGCGTTAGATTTTGGGGATCATGATAAACAATTGTCGCAACCGAAGCTTGCAGATAACACAACGGCTTGAAAGATGAAAAGAAAATAAGAGAACACGAAGGCTAAAACTTATATTGTAAAGAAACTTAGTGTACAAGAGCGTTGAATATTGATGGTAAACCAAAATGATTCAGTACTAAAGATACCTAACTATTTACTAATCCATGTTTCACATAACCTGCCATGTGGCTATTATGTATGATTGTCATGTGGCTTACATGTACGGTTATCACTAGGTAGCTCTGATAACTTACGATTACAATAGATATCACAAGTCATTTTGAACGGGTCTCTCATTTAAGATATGATTTACTCTTATAACATAAAACTTATTAGAGTATCTTTTATATGCAGCCATTTCGTATTGACACTCATGATAACGAAAATTTCTCGAGGAAAGATTTTGAAGAAGTGACACGATTAAATGCTCAAAGGAATTATCGGATGCCAAGAGCTCTTTGTCATCATCGATTGCATGATTTATCCGTACCACTTAAGATTTCCTCAATGGAAACACCAATTGGATGTCTAAGCACTCATTAACGTAACCAAAGATGTGCTTGGGTGTGCAATCGCAAGCCAAATATTCTAAGCGTTTCCTCATAAAGTTTGACGAGTCGACAATATATGTTTCCTGATTGGTTGGCAACATGCTTGTTTGGCATCCACCTCGGAATTTGCTTAGATCGTTGGAGCATAACGACAACATTGAGGTATATGTTTGGTACAAGCACGAATGAGCAAACCCCCCTTTAGATTCAAGCAAAGTCGATTTGTTGTCCACCTCAGAATCTACTTACAGAACTGTTTGGGGCATAACATCGGACGATCAGTTCGATCGGCCGGTGTCGGTACATGCACGAATCGGCAGAACCATGATCCGTCCTCTACCGAAAACAGCTGCCGCAGGTTACAAAATCGGTCGAGAACCATCGGACCGCAAATAACGCTGCATGCAGAGAGAAGCGAGATTAGCAGAACCGTAGAACGGCCCGGCGGACTGAAGCTTGGAAATCTTCGTTACTGCTCCATCCCCAGAATCCTGCCCGAAATCCGTCACAGGCAGACAGGAGGGATCGCTGCGCCGAATGCAACCTGGAAAAGAAGAAGAATCGGAAGCATGATCCATATCCTCCGGATTCGAGCAAAAGAACAGCTGATGCACCGTTATATATGTATATATATATATATACGGAATCGGGCCGAAACCATCTCAACCGTAACAGCAGCGATTACATGCACACACCGTTATATATGTATATATATATATATATATACGGAATCGGGCCGAAACCGTCTCAACCGTAACAGCAGCGATTACATGCACAGAAGGCGAGATCATCCAAAACACCTGAGACTTGCTCCTTGAAAGGGAAAATTCCATGACAAAAAACACATATGAGAGTTTGTATTGTACTGTATTCTACTGTATTCTACTGTATTTGTAGCCCTAGTCTTTTGTCTTTCTGAAGAAGCCCGCGATCTAAGCACAGTTTGTTCTGTGCGTGCGTGTGAACCGCCGCCATCTCCACACACCTCCAAAAATATGAACGTTACGGCAGAAGAAGCAGAAGAAGCAGAAGACGCAGAAGACGCAGAAGAAGCGGAAGGAGAAGCGGAAGGAGCGGAGGAGGAGGAGGAGGAGGAGGAAGAAGCAGCGCCGCACAGGAAGCCCGCAGCCATAGCCGCCGCCGCCGCCGCAGCAGCAGCAGAAGAAGAAGGAGAAGAAGAAGCGGAAGCTGAAGAAGAAGGAGAAGAAGCAGAGGTCCAGGGGAAGTAGGAGCCAGATTTGAAGCAACAGCGGGCGAAGAAGACGGCGAAGAAGACGAAGAAGGAGAGGAAGGAAGCAGAAGAAGCAGGAGCAACAGCAGAAGAAGCGGAGCCCCAGGGGAAGTAGGAGGCAGATTTGAAGCAGCAGCAGCAGCAGCAGAAGAAGCAGAAGAAGAAGACGAAGAAGACGAAGAAGAAGAAGAAGACGAAGAAGAAGGAGGAGGAGGAGGAGGAGAAGAAGAAGAAGAAGAAGAAGAAGAAGTGGAGCAGGAGAGGAATCGGCCTTTCTCCCCCCCCCCCGATCACAGCGATCAGAGGTCTGGAAGCTTCGCCACCGCTCATCTCCATTTTCCATTTCCCGTTTCTGCCATTCGTTTCCTTCTTCGCTCGGTTCTCCCTTCCTGCTTCCCCCGTTCGTGGTGGTTTCCCCTCCCCTCTCGGTTCCTTTTCCACACCCTTCCCTCTTTCTCCATCGCCGGTTTTCGTGCTCTTCGCCGCACCTGTCCCGTTGTCTTTCTTGCCCGATGGCGACGGCCATGAAGAAGATCTTCGGCTTCAAGAAGAAGAAGGATAAGACACCCCCCGTCACTCTGGAAGAAGCCACAGAAAAGGTGAGTCTGCTAGAGGGAGAGTCCTTCTGCATTGCTTTCTTCTTGCCTCTATGGAAATCAAGCGGTGATTGCAAAGCTTTCTCGCCCATTGCGGGTCGTTGAGATCAAGCAGAAATGCTGGCTATACCCTGCTCACATTGCCTACCTTTCTTTGCATTACTCCTCTGACTGTATTAGTGAATGTTTTGTTCCGTCTTGAATCCATGGCGATGGATATGTTCTTACAGCATAACATACAATGATGCTCTTGGCAGAACACAGAAGATTCTCTTCCTATTTTTCTTATGGCTTGGTGGGGTAAGGTAGACGCAGTGTTGATTTCATGTTTAGATGTAAGCAAGTGAAGACTGATTGAATCACTTCGTGAATGTTTAAGATCAATAAGCGAGGAGATGTTACCGATGAGAAGATCAAGAAGCTAGATGCAGAACTTCTGCTGTTCAAAGAATACATCGACAAAACAAGGCCTGGGCCTGCACAGGACGCTCTGAAAGCTCGGGCCTTGAGAGTCCTGAAGCAGAAGAAGATGTAAGGGACCTTTGATTGAAGAGGATACAAACGAAGAAGAAATTCTGTTGCTTGATACGGTTCTTACTTGCTTCTGTGTTCTGGATTTGCTTCATGCCCAGGTATGAGGCTCAAAGGGACATGCTTTACAATCAAAGCTTCAAGCTTGAGCGTGTTTCTTTTGCTACCGAAGGCATTAAAGACGCTCGAGAGACGGTAATCTATTGTCATTTGCAGCCTTGGATTTGTGAAAAAGGATCGTGCATCACATCTGCTTTTTGTAAATCTGATGATAAGGTTTCACGTCCTGACGATCTTCTTTTTGTGCCTTTATTGGTGGGGAGCTAAAGCTACGGATTTGTGTCAAAGCAGGGATGTCTTTCATCCCTGCTATTTTTTAGCTCGAGGAAAATCCATCTTATCTGCTTTCATTCATAATTCATAACCTGGGTTACGGATTTGTACTTACCTGCTTTTTTTCTGCCACTGGTTATGGTTTTTATGTACTGATGATCTTCTTCTTCTGGTGGACTTGATTTTGTGGGGGTTGTTGGACAGTTGGCTGCTATGAAGGCAGGCAGCAAAGACCTCAAAGTAACCATGAAAGCTCTAAAGATCGATGAAGTTGATGTGAGTATAGGATGTGTGTGTTTTGTCTTTTTCCTCAACGCATCGTTTTCATGTTGGTGCAAACCAGGTTCATTTCGTGGACTACTCTTCTCATCCCAGTGCTTTTATCTGCAGAAACTGCAAGATGTGATATCAGATATCGTGGAGGAAAGTAATGAGGTGCAGGATTCATTGCTGCAAAGCCAGACTGTTCCCGATCAGCTCGATGAAGACGATCTATTTGGAGGTGGGATTAAACAACTAACTGGTTGTGGATTTTAACATGTATTAACAACTGATGATGCATAAGACCCGAAGTAATGATCAGCAATTATTTGGAAATTAGGTGGACTCTAGCTGATTGCAGTAGGTACTGTTTCTAACAGATATTAACAGAGGACCTAATGGGAAAAACGAGTCTATGTGGACTCTTGAAAAGGATTAGGAATTATGTGAAAAATACCACAGAATGATACGAAAAAACACTTCTGAGAACGTGGACGAATATGTGAATTACACCATGTGCACACATGAATTATATTGGAGAGCATGTGAAAAGCACCAGGAACTAATAAAAAAACAGTGGAAACTATGCGAAAATACTGAAAAGCTTGCAGAAATGATGTGATTTAAGTGAAGTAAGGGCACATTTTGTTGTGTCAACATATTCAGATTCGTTTTGTGCAGGAATGAAAATCAAATTATGGAAAGAGAAGAGACCCCATGCAAATGCCTGCAGTGAAGTGTATGGGTCTTTGCGCCATGCTAATCTTTTTCTTTTCTTTTATTTTTTCTGTCTGCAGAGCTAGATGAACTTGAGCAGAGCAAGAAGACAATGAATCGGGCTGAAATACAAAATGTTCTCCAACAAGAGAGTGCCAAGGAATTTGAGCATTCGGAACATCGACCGCAGCAAGAGGTGGGCATGATGAAAGCTGGGGAAGCTGAAGAAGCTCCCGAGGTTAGATTACGATGCTTCTTGTGTTTTTCTTCCTTGAATGACATCCATAGCAGGGGAAGATGTGTGGTAAGAGGTGCAGTTTTAATTTGTTTTTTTTGTTACATGCAGGCTGCTTCGGATGAACCTAGCCTCCCGCCACTTCTCCCCAGATCATCCATTCAAACATAGCTTGTGGAGTTTTTTGTTAACATCATGTGGAAGTCTTCAAGGGCTTTATTGTGCCCCCTAGTATATGTATATGTGTATGTAGATGACAGTGAATCTATTCTTATTTTTGATGATGTCCTGATGATAGTTTTGGTTCAATAAATCCATCAATTTGGCCAGTTCATGATTGGAATGAGCATACCTCTCTTTGTTTGTTGTCAATTGCTTCCTATTTATTTGATCGTTCTTCTTTTGGTAAACAAGGAGAACCCAATGCAGTTGTTGCTCTTTGTTTGCTTCACAATGCCCTGCATGGCATATCATTGTGTTTCTTGCATTTCTTTGTGGATGCATTTTATTCGAAGGATAGCATACACTCGAGCACAACTAAAAGGATGAGTGTGGAATCTATAAGATATATTTCAACAATCAGCTATATTATATCGATGGTGCGGAGTAGAGACGAGGAAAATCTTAATAACAAGATTCTACCCTCATTGGACCATTGGGCAGGTGATCTTGATTCATCGATGAATTAATGAAGAGGCCGCATCTAGAACTAGAGCAGTCACTTGCTCTAAGAAGATCGATCTTTGGTTGGGAAATTGATAGCAAAACACGACTAAGTTCATCCATTCCAAGCTCGTCTCCTGAAGCTCGGAAAAGGTCACACTTGGCTTCGATGTTCTCGCAGAGGCAATTGATCGGGAGCAGTTTGCACTGCTTGCTATTTCTAGCATCGTGTTGAGCGTGAAGCCATCGATTCGAACCTTTTGGACTGTTGTTTTTTTTTTCTTCTCTCTTTAATCACCGATGAATCGAAATAGATCTGTTTGTACGTGATTCACGAAATAGCCGAGGGATAAACCGCCAGCGGAAGGATAACCAATAACTAACCTTTCGAGCCCAAAACAGAATCCAAATTGAAATTGTTGAAATTTGGACAACCGATAACTAACCTTTCAAGCCCAAAACAGAATCCAAATTGAAATTGTTGAAATTTGGACAACCGACAACGAACCTTTCAAGCCCAAAACAAAATCCAAATTGAAATTGCTGAAATTGTTAAAATGGTTGAAATTGTTGAAATGGTTGAAATTGTTGAAATTGTTGAAATTTGGACAGCCCAAATAGCAGGGTTCAAGAGGGGTTTCTTGTTCCTGCCTCTTCTTCAACTTCCATTTCCAGAGCAGAAGCGGCAAATCTTTTCCTAGGGTTTCTATAAGCAGGTTTCTGGCGTCTGCCCATTCCCATCTGCTTCTCCTTCTTGCAAAGAAAGCAATGAAGATTTGGATTTCGATTTCATGGGCACATGTAACTGGCAGGTAAGGCAGGCATGCATCTTCTCCTAGGGTTTTTGTAAGCAGGTTTCTGGCGTCTGCCATTCCCATCTGCGTCTCCTTCTTGCAAAAGAATCAATGGAGATTTGGATTTGGATTTCATGGGCACATGTAACTGGCAGGTAAGGCAGGCATGCATCTTCTCCTAGGGTTTTTGTAAGCAGGTTTCTGGCGTCTGCCATTCCCGTCTGCTTCTCCTTCTTGCAAAGAAAGCAAGGAAGATTTCGATTCCCATCTGCTTTTCCTCTACTCAAAGAAAGCAATGAAGATTTCGATTTCATGGGCAGAAATAACCGGCACACATCTTTTTTCTAACGACTGGTAAGCTGAGAGGGTTTCTTCATCTTGCCTCTCTGCCTCCGTCACTGCTTCTCCTTCGCATTGGCTGGTGAAGAGCAATTGGGTTTCACGGTCAGAGGCCACCTCGTGATCGTGAAGGCAAGTACATACTTCAGATTCATACACGTACCTACTTAGAATTACCTACAAATGCATCACGTTTTATATGTGCTTGTGCACATGCTCATAGCCAGACAAGCGTGATCATGGATCACCGGTTCTCTCGCTACTTCTCATCTCTTCGAGAGGAAGCAGAAGCTGCACAGAGGGGTGCTTCTTCTTGTGATGTGAGTGAAGTGATACGTGACATCTCGGACGTCTGTGAAGACCTAATCACAGATGAAGACGTGTCCCTTGCATTGGCCTCGGTGTTCGATCCATCGACCGGGATATTTGATGTTGTCCAGAGGCTCATGCTCAACCGTGAGAAGAGTGTACAAAAAGGTAGAGAAAGCTGCTTGGTTTTCGTGGCCGAGTTCATCAGAAAGGCGAATTTGAGGGTGGGCCTGTATGTTCCTTTCATAAAGGTCCGAGTTTTCTCTCCCATATGGTTTCACTGTTGTGGTGTATAATATCTTCCATTCCATTGTGTTGTTCTTTTGCTTTTGTTACTTATTACAGTCTATGGTTTTATGTGTTCTTTGACAAGTAGTCGAGAGACTGCATCTCCACATTGCACTCGATTGCATGCCATCCTCTTGAATTGTGAGATGTTAGTTGGCGATACTGCATGATGGAGCGTGCAGCATTTTTCAGCCTTAAACTGTCAAAATCAATAATTTGTATTCTTACATCAGGAACGTCCCCTGTACACCAGAGAGATTCTTGGAGAATTTTTCTCATCTAATCGTGTATTTGTTCATCACATTGATCTGGGCCACATGTCTATATGCTGTATGCTGACAGGCAATGCAAGGGGTATGCTTCCATTGAAAACTAGGATTCTTGTTACTTCCACTCTTGTTGATCAATTGACATAGTTGTTTCTCCCTGAAATGGCCATTGGGAGTGGTTGTGGCCTATCAACCCTTGTAGATGCCACTATATGTTAGTCGTTGTTCCTGTATTGGATTCAGATGATGATGGCATCGCCTTCAGAGATATAGTTGTGTTGGTTTGACATATTTTCGTTCTGACCTGTTTACTCGTTTCCTTTATGAGAAGTATAGTGTAAATAGAAAACAATAGCATAATGAGAATCTCGTTTCTCTGACATAGCATAATGAGAAGCCATATAACTCTGTAGTCTTTGCTATTGAAATGCAACTATGGTGGGCACATCTGACTTACAGAGACTTCTTGGTCCATAATGGAAATTTCCAGGTTTTTGAGCATTGATTGACTCCAGATTGTTTGGCATCAATAGAAGCATGTCGTCTTGTACTGTTTGGTTGCATGTTAGGTAAAGGTGTAGTCTGATAGCAGCGGGACAATATGCTTGGGCAATCATGGATATCTTCACGGTCAGACGGAATGTATCTTGATTCCCACAGAGGAGGTTCAGAAGATTGATACAAGACTATTATCTACACGTGATCAGCAGGATTTCTGTATTAAGTGCAATTCAGAACAACAATGTGTGTAACACTCAAGTAGCCAATCCCATGAATTCGAAAGAGGCTAGATTTTATGGTGCACTCTGTGATATAATGGGATACATGGACATGTAGTGACCATTTCTGGTACAATTCGTTTTTGGACGAACTGTATCTCTTCAGGCTTATTTCCATTCACTCTTCCATTTCTCTCTAATATTTGATTCTGCTACCTATGGGTTGTCTGTACTATTCCATCATCGTCTAGAGTTTGTTGATGCATACAAAGCACCTCTTTTGGGAATCAAAGACCCTAGAGACATGCAGATCACATCATCTGTGAAGGCACATAATTATTACGAACATACTTGGGAGCCTTGTTAAGACAGATTAGATTCTTCAATTTCATGATATATAACTAGTATATTTTCTTTAACGCTCCTGCTTTCGGCTATTTGTAACAAAAGCTTCCTTGCAGCACAATTATGATGAAATAGACTGCCAGAATTCTGTCTTCTTGCAAAATAGCCATTGTGTATTTGTTCTGTAACTTGTGTTTGGTAGTACTGCAAATAACGTTATGCTTATGTATGGAAATAGTAGTATGGGATCCTCATTGATTTCTATTCTGACGTAATCCTGTTAATTCAGGACCAATGCATTAACATATTTCAAAGGGATGAATCCAAGGCGGTGCAAGCAGCTTCTTTGCTTCCCCTAATTACCATTCTAGAGCTACTCATCCAGAGTCATGATTTTGCCAACATGTCCCTGGATTGGACGATGGCCAAAATCTTCCTTAAGGAGTATCCAAAAGCAAAGTCTTCTGGAACATGTTTGTTTCATTGCTGATGTCCTTCATCATCATAGAAGATAACTGTTTGGTGGTCCTGTAACATCCACATTTTGATGATATTGCATAAACATTTTTGCTGCAGTAAGAGCCAACATCTTGATGCTGCTTGGTGCCATGGTGGAAAGTTTTCCTTCCAGTTTTGAAGAGGAGAACATAGTCACCATTTTGAATCTGTGCCTTGATAGTCTAGATGAGCAATTGAAACAGAAAGGAAAAGAACCTTCTTTTGTTCTAGTTTCAGGGGCTATCAAGTGCTTAGATGGGCTTATTATGTGGTTTGATAGGGCAGTCCCAGCTGGAGGTTGATACCTGAAAGTTTTATTTTCCTTTGCAAGATAGTTAATGGTTTTTAATTTCCCTTACTTTTCTAGTTTGTTTTGTGAAATAGGATCAGTTGAAGCTTCAAGAAGAATCTACTCTTATATTGAGCAAGTTCTTTATTTTCGGGAAGATCTTAAAAGATATGAAATGGTAAAAGGTAAGAGTTCTCAATGATGGTTTTCTCTGGAAGAAGAGAAATAAGTTTGGGGTATTTCGTTGTTCTGGCCTCTATCTCACTATCTGCGAGGGTATCTTGCCATGTATAATTAATTTTATAACATGTATTCAAAATTCAGAATAAACAGGATCATCTAGGCAAAGTCATCATATTTCTTTCAGACAATAGTGATAAATTATCCTTTTAAGTTCATACTACTAATTTCATTCATATGGGCCATGTGTATGCTATTTGTTTTGTAGCTGGATTACGGCTCCTCGCAAGGCATGCTTGTCGTTTTCGGCTACGTCTTTTAGATGATTGTATGAATTTTCTCAGGTGGTTGGAGGCCTATTGGTAAGGAATCTTATTATCCTTGCTGATTTAACTAGGGCAATAGTTGAAATACTGATTTATCAGCATTGAGGTTTTTGTCGTTTGCTTCTTGAACTGTAGCATCCATGTGAATGCGCCACTAAGGACTGAAGCATTGCCAGCCTTCAATGAACTCATATCCCAAGTATGGTCTTCAATTACATTAGTTTTCTGGCACTTCAATTTTTACCGATTGACTAGTTATGTGCTCTCCCATATCATCTTTCTTCATTCGTTAGATCTGCTGGATAAGATCTGTAAATCTGATGATGGATACTCATTCCGTTAATTCCACCGTTTTCTTCTGGATTTCATTACAGATTGCAATATGTTTGTCATCTGGAGACCCGCGTATAAATAATCCTGAAGAGATTTACAAAGTAAGTTTAAATTGTCTTGTCATTCTGAATTTGTACAGAAAAACTGGTCTGTGAATTTGTGGTCTACTTGCAGAAATTGCTTTCTCATGCCTTGGCTGGATTAAATGCGCAAGATCAAAGTGCAAAAATGATTTCTCTTGCTGTACGCATGATTGGAAAGTTATCACCTGTGATTATCAAATTTTCAGGAGAGGATGCCCTTCAACAAGCATTCCAGAGAGTTATTGCATTTGCATCTTTCTCCCAAAGGTATTATACTGTGGATAACCAAACTATTTGTCTTGTCATTATGTTCATCTGCTTGTATGAACATTGCTATAAAACTTACAAAAATTGGCAGTGTAGGCACCTTTTTGTTTTCTATTCATTGCATATCGTTTTTGTCAACTCTGCAATGGTCTTCAGATTGTGCTTCACGTATCTCTGATGAGCTTGATTTGTATGATGGATTCATTCCTTTTAGTTTCTTTTGGATATTTACTGAAATCTGTGATCTGGGCATATTTTTTCTTCTTTTCTACATGGCACTGGTGTCATGGTATATCATAACCCACGAAGAAGATTGTAATACAGAGGGTGTAGTGCTAGAATTATTCTGGTAGTAAATATTTATCTTT
Organism: Azolla pinnata; assembly: GCA_037176905.1. Lineage (NCBI taxonomy): Eukaryota > Viridiplantae > Streptophyta > Polypodiopsida > Salviniales > Salviniaceae > Azolla > Azolla pinnata. The sequence continues at coordinate 35,299 of JBBBWG010028877.1, forward strand.
TTTGTTCACGCTCAAGTAAAATTAACGGTATGTTATTCTCACAGTGGTTTCAATGGAGCAATTAATGTACGACTTCTTTTTATAGGATAAATGAGGTACAAGATGAATCTCTTGGGTTCTTAGTGACGCTTGTGGGTGCTATCACGGATATAATTGCGAACCTTGAAGACATTGATAATTATATTGTCACTATTGTTGCAGAGGTATTGGAATATGTAAATTTCTATATGTTTGCTCCCCTTTGGTATTTATTACTAACTTCTATTTCTTTCTCAGGCTGTCGGGAACATTTTCTTCAAATTTCCCTATCTGTTTCCCAAACAGAAACTGCCAGTTTATGTTACTATCCAAGATCTGTTTGTGGCACTTGATAAAAAGGGAACTATATTTCTTGTGTTTCTGAACAACATAGGTATTTTCACATGAAACCTGATTTCAGCATGACTTTAGAACTCCTTTCTATCTAACATCCCTTAAAAACATGTTGCATCCTAGGACTATGAGCTGGGTGGATGGTACAGCAATATGCTGTAACCTTTGGGATCTCAGAGCAAGAAAGTAGAATATGAACGAGATCCTTATTTAGTAGTAGGATGTGACTGTTTGAAGAGGAATTGCCACTGGGAGATCTGTGCCGTTTTTACAAACTAAGAAATATATACCTCCTTAAGATACGGTTCATATATGCATGTAAAAATGACAGATTATGGATAGCGAGGGTTTATATTTTCAGTTAAGCAACTATCACTTTATCTGTAAAAAACGAAACCTGCTAAACATGCATTGGAATCTTTTATATGAACATATATGTTTGCATGCCTTTCATGCCATTTGGCATTGAGGTGGTGCTAGAATTAAAAAACATGAGGCTAGGATACATTGTTGAATTATGCTTTAGGTGAGACAGGTACTGTGAATGAACCCATACTGTATATACTGTAGATGTGTCGTTAATATAGAAAGGGCATAAGACCAAATTGGCCTGTAAGATGAAATTATGGATTACGTCTTAAATGTGGGCTGCATCTTTACGTAAGAAGAATGAAAGAAAGATATGTTAATATCTTTAGAAGGCGTAAAGAAGCCTCTAAGACCAATTGACAGGTTTCCGTTATCTTTGAAAACAAAAAATCAAAATGAGTGAACTAAAATTGAAAAGAGGATAACAAAAATGAGAAAAATCTCTTTGTAACTGAAATTCAAAATGAGTGAACTGAAATTCCTGAAGATTTTATTTCTGATTATTTTCATTGTCTTGAACAGTATGGTCTTCATTACAAAGAGCAATAGAACCAATAAGCTCCAATCAAGAGAATCTAGGAATAAACCTGTGGAAGAGTTATACGGAGCTCTGGTCAAAGCTAATCAATATTGAAAATGCAAGACTTCAACCAGAGGAGGAAAAATCAGGGGATATTTTATGTTCAACAGGAATACAAGAAAAGATTTTTGATGCTATGTTTGTATGTGTGACAAAGGTATTACGAGAACTTAATCTTAAATACAGAGTGAAACGGACAAGAAGAACAGATACTGAGATTATAAAGGAAGGTACTTATGGATATCGATAGTTTGAGTGTTGTTAATTTAGTTCAGGTACTTCAACTGGTCTGATCCTTGAATCTTGTTATGATCTAGATGATGATGAACTGCTACCAGACTTGGATACCAACAAGGAAACCGTGGAACCTATAGATGACAAAGATATGAAAAAGTTTTTGAACCTGGTAAAATAAATTAAGGACTGCAACTTACATGAAAATGGACTCATTCTCTGTTCATAATATTTATCACTGGTGCTAAGTGGTTAGAATTTCCTCATGCTGGACATTATAAAAGAGTCTATTATTTTTCAAGAAAATGTGTGCTGTTTAATTATCTCATTGCAAATAATTGTTGTTTTGTAGGTAGAATTTGTGCAAGATCTCCTACTGAGGTATGATTTTTTGTAGTATCTTGTTTGTGTATCTGACATTAATAAGAATATTGTTGTTGTGGGTGCAGCGATTCGGTGCCTTTCTTTCCAAAGTGGGTTCTTCCATTTGGGAGATCAATAGTGGAACTTTCAAATAGTTATCCACTTCTCAGTGGTTTTTATAAGCTGCTTGCAGAACTGATAAAGAGAGCAGACGAGAATGGTTATTTCAGGAGTCTTCCGCAACCAGTCTCATTTGGGAATATCACTTGCTCCAAAGAGCAGGTTTAGTTCAAATAATAGATAATAGCTTCATGAAGGTGTTTCTCCTTCATTTTCTTTTTATTGTCAGTTCTATTTTAACTGAATGCAGGAGCACTCGTCCTCAGTTGTAAGTAATAAACAAAGTGTTCCAGAAGGGGAGTGCATACTATGTCAGGATCTTTTTCAACAGTATATTCAGGAAGTGCTTATTTCTAGCAGGCGTTATAAGCTGGAATTGCTAGCATCATGTCTTCGTCTGTGTTTGTCGTCACCACCTTCACTTATCGGCCTGCCGCAGTTAGTTGAGCCATTAAAAGTTGCTCTGAAAATGGGCTTGAGATATCCATACAAGTTCTCATTTGTTTATTAGAATAGTTTCTGATCTTGCAATGTTTTTATATGTTTACCTTCACGTTTCTGTATTATTATCCTAGTTATGTCCTTAATAATTTGCACATATAGTCCTTTGGCTAATTTTGCCATGGATGCTTTGGAAAGGTGGATCATATTTAGCAAAAGCGAGCTAGATTTATGGCTATATCAGATTGTACCATGCTTCAACAATTATCTCTCCATCACATTGGCACATGCTGCCATAGAGGAGGGATCAGAGTCTTATATTGAAGATAATCTTCGTGACATCAGCAATAGAAACTTGTCTCATCGTAGAGTCAAAAGAGAAAGAAAAGCACTTCCTCAGGTAAGACAAATGATGGTATAAGTTGGATCTGCTGATGCATTGTGTAAATCATGTTTGACAGGGTGGAAATTTCCATTTTCAGTCTGATGCAATACGATTGACTGTCAGAATACAGAGATTTCTGGGTCGTATAGGAATGCATGCTCATTTTCTTGTCCCAGATATCAACCTGCTTCAAATCACAGGAACTGGTGGCTTGGCCTGGGACACAACTGAGCAGATCAAGTTTATCTTACCATTCCGGGATGATAAAGCTGATTTATGGCTTGGTATGGCTCTGAACTAGAATAACTTAAGATTAATCACATCATCAGCATGCTCTGTCTTCTAAGAATTTGTTTTGTATCTGTTTTTGTTATTGGAATCTTACATATTATCAGGGCATTTCATATTACTGGTTTCATTTTTCTAGCCAAGCATATGGAGACACACACACACATGGCATTTGCATAAAGGCAGGTCTAGACATGATGTCAATCAAAGATAGGGTTGCATATAGTTATAGGACTGGACCTGTCGGCTTTATACTTCAAATATTGAAGCTCAGTAGCATTATTAACAATGCATTTGAGTGCATGAGGTGTACAAACAAGGAAAGGTGGATTTTGTTGATTCATACAAGCTGAACTTACTAGGGTGCACTGATGTCTAAAAAGGATGTGCTTTCAGACTTGGTTCCAAGAGACAAGCACTTTTTGGTACTCTTGTTGATCTGACAAATTTTAATGGAATGTGTATCTAGTGGCTCAGTTTAGATTTTGGCGGCAAATCTGGGGGCACACTAATGGAGAAAACCTCTTGTATGCATAATGTTTACAATAAGTACCTCATACAATGTCAAGTCTGACGTGGATGGATCATCTATGGTTGTAGAGGCTTTGGTAGAGTTAATGTCCTTTCTCTTCCACCTCTCTCTTTCTTCCATCGAGATACAATTTATTTGCAGGGATACAAGGTTTTAGTAGTGTTGTAAGTTCTGGCACCTGAATGTGTTAGATGAAATTTGGTCCTGATGGTTATCTACCCAGAAATAATGTATACAGCGTTTGTGCTTGTGAAGTGACATGCATAGCAGTAAGTTGCTCCATGGAAGTGCTCTCACATAATTATGTTAAACAGGTGAGTTTACTACTTCTGTGTGGTGTTTTTTTGGCAGATTCTTTGCTGCCAAGAATTGTCGATTTGGCTCTCTCTGCAAGTGACCGTAGTACCAAGGTATGTGCTTCAGAATTGCTCCATGCTTCCTGTCTGCTGATGATGGGGAACTGTGCCAAAGGACCTCGAACACGAACTGGAGACAGTGTATGTGTGGAATTTGAGTGTTTTGTGCATCTGATTTTTATTAAGGCTTCCATGTATTAATCCAAATGTTGGATCAAGCAGGTGCACTATGACAAAATCTACAGAAAAGTTTTTCCTGCGGTGATCCGTCTAGCAGCTGATGTTGAACAGGTTTGCTGCATTGACTGTAATGTATTGTTGCAGTATCTCACAAATACTCATTTTAAGAATCTGAATTCCATCGATTCACAGGATATGAAAATAAAAAACATTAAGTCTAAGAGTAATATATGACATGCATGTCTGTATGCATACTCTTCACTATCTTCTTTAGGAAAAACATACATGTAACTTGAATATTTTGTCATTTAGATTCAAACAGCTCCAATTTATCCTCATGTTCATTCTTTAAGCATTACACTGAAATCAGATATCAATTGCAGGTTACGTGTGATCTCTTTAGCAGATTGTTGTTTCAAATGATTCATTGGTTTACATCAAACACACGAAAAGAAAATCCTGATACCATGGCTCTCTTGGATGCAATTCTAGAGGGAATCGTTGATTGTGAGAGTGCTTCCTTGAGGTTTGACTTTTTAATTTTGTATTCTACATTTGGGAAATCCTTGCCCTATATCTGAAACTAGAATACATGTAGTAATCTTATATTTATATACGTCTTCAGCTGCTTATTACATGATCAAAGTATAAGTAAAAATCTGTAACCTTGAGAAATAATATGTTGTTTATAATTTTCAATTAGGGAAGCCCAATTCACACAGGTAAGTGCATAGAGAGCTATGATACGCTACTCTCTGCAGTAAACAATGCTATAGGACAACTGGTAACATAGTTCTGTAGAGAGAAATGGCTACATAATGTCAGCTTGTGTCTCACAAGGAATGATCATTCACAAGGAAAATATTGCCATGCAAGACGTATCTTCCATTTCTCTTTATGAAATATGATTATAGATACATTAAAAGGGTATGATAGACTGTGTATGCGTTTAATGATGAGTTATTGTAAATGTGGGCTATTTTCTAACATAACTTATCAGGGAGGGCACATTTTAGTATCTATAATAATTGTTCATAATATAAGTCATTTGCAAGTCACAGAGATTTGCAAATGCCAGAAGTTATTTGTGAGTAAATTTCAATCAAATGTGATTTTCTCAGGATGGTTCTTGTATCTGATTCAAATATCTAATTGCCAGGGAGCTTTGTGCTGATTGTTTTGAAGAATTTATGAAATGGTCCATACGCCATACACCACCCGAGGTCACTTACCTTACAAGTTTCAGCTCGTTGGTGATTTGTTGGAAATCTCGGTGATCATGTGTCATTAGAATATATTAAGTTGCTTACATTTCTTCCTTGTCTAATTACAGCTATAGTGAAATAAAATGTCTACAGTAAATGAAATGTTAATCGAAATTCATGTATCATATACATACTTGGGTAATCTGTAAAGTGAATCAAGCTTCCCATGTATCATGCACATATTCTATATTGAGAGTTTACACCTGAAAAGAGGTCACACAAGCATTGGTTACTTCACACTCTTAAAAATGAAATGGAATGTTATCAACTAATGACCTAAAGCTACATGCATGTGAATGATATAGAAGTGTTGTAACAAAATCAAACATAAACTGTTCCTATTTTATGGTTGAATTATGTCCTGATTCTGTTTGCTTTCTGAGATTGGCTATTTCTTACACTGTTTTATATGTTACTCATCAAGCTTGGTCTTATTATTCATAATACAGGCTGACAATTTTATAAACGTAACATCAATGCTGCGCCGATTGTATAATCGTCTTGATCATCCGAATCCATATCATAGATTAGGTTCTGCTATGGCATGTAGCCGACTATATCGGGTTATGCGTGTCCATACATCAATTGTCGATCGACACATGTTGGAGCTGCTTTTTTTTTGTATTAAAAGTTTGCGTATTGCAGAAGAAGATCATGAGCAGATTGGTAAATATTTTTATTTTCTCAGATTTCTCTGGCATGCCCTCAATGTGAGTATTTCTGAGTCTCTATGTTGATGTTATAGGCACTGTAAAACAAATTTGCAAGGTCTTAGATGAGTTCCAAAGGTTGTTGCAGCGGAATATTTCTAGCTTAGTGCTCAAAAGGAAAGACAGGGCAATGTTCACTACAATTGATGATTTTCTAACATGGCTGTTTAAACAAACAATGGATGTTCAAGAAAAATGTCGTGGCAAGTGTATGTATCTATTCAGCTCAGGCTGTGAAGTTTTGCAAGGTAATAAATACTGTAATTCCTTTATGATAAATTGCATTTACAGGGAGGTGAGCAGGAACCTCACAAAAATGTAGGAGTATCACTGGAAATAACCCTCAATTTATGTTTTGCTTGTCTGAATGCAGATAATGCAGATGGATCTGCTTTGAACTGGCTTAAAAGCTCTGGAAAGTCTCAGATGCTCGAAGAAACATGCGTCTTACTAAACACTAAGTTTACTTTCATGCCGCTGGATCATGAAGAAATATTGCTGGAAAAGCTAGAACTAGAGATAAAATCCTTCTGTAGATCTCTTCATTGGTATGAATGGGGTCTGAAAATTGGACTCATGAAGCTGGAGCATCTTTATTCAACGGCAAATAACCTTACAGCTTCTATTACAGAGTTCTTGAGAATCTTAATGAATGAAAAGACTGCGAAGCTCGCTTCTGTACTGACACCATCGCAGTTTGAGCATCAAGAAGTTGTTCGAACCAGGGCAATCATGCATCTTATGAACTTTACACTGGAAGTTCTATACAAGGAAATTGGAATTCAGGGAGATGATGTTACCCTTGACAATACAGAAAACATAAACAAATACAAATGCGTAAGTCAACTTGTGCCAATTAATGACACTGGGTTTGTGCAATTTCTCTGCTTGTTACTGTTGTCACCGCAGGAGGTTGGTATCAAACACATTCCTGAAAAAGGCGATGCCTTGTTGAGACTTGTAGTAAGAATAATGAAATTGTTGGCATGCTCTTCCTATTGCAAAGAGAATGTCCTGCAGTGTTTGAAGTTACTGCTGGAGAGACCTGATTTTGACCTAACCAATCTAAGTGGTTCAAATGGAAATGGAGAGTTGTCGGGTCTAATTGGATTGATGGGAATTGAGCATCTTCTGAAAGGATACAAACAGCTTTTGCATGCTGGGATGTTATTGCCAGCCCTGGGTATGGAGAGGTCAAGATTGTTAGCAGAGAAGTTGCTGATGAATATTGTTGAAGGAAGCAAAAACAGTACAACTTTAAATACAAATGTTTCTGCAAATATTCTCTCTCTTTGCATATCTCTAGGTATCAAATTTGAGAGAGTGCTTGAGGTTGCCTTTGATCAAGCACCAGTAGCAAGTTTATCAGATAGCCGTTCAACTGTTGGAAGTGTCTTCTATATCACATTCCGAACTGTTCTGATCCATCATTGCAAGTTTTTCTACAAAGAGATTTTGCCAATACTACTAAAGAAGTCTCATCAAAATCCAACAGCACGGCTTATATTAAGTGCTCTCCTGGATGACTATCTGCAGGCAAGGAAGGAAAGAAGCATAATCCCAATCCATAGTTTCATTTATGTTTTCATGAAACACATCTCTTTCTTGAATCCTTTGGCTAATTTAGAGGGTTCCTACAATGATAAATTATTTTTCCTAGAGGTTCTCAACAAGCTGCTGGTACTAGATTCAGATTATCAAACTGTGTTGTCATCTACTCAGCCTTCCTTTGAATTTATAGTCAACAGTTTCCTGTCTCTACTTGGTGGGTCTTGTGCTACTGTTAATTCAGGAGTCGATGCTGCGAGTAAAAGCATGAACCTCGTAGTGCAAAACAGTGCACTTGCCCTTGTTCCACGCTTTGCAAATGCTGCTAGTGCAGGCATGTTCTCTAATCGTCTCCTAAATGTGCTCACTGGTATTGTATCTACATTTTTATTAGTACGAGAAGCTGATTTACCACCTGGTTCAACCCAACGGGCGACATATCTCCAAACCTTGAATGGGATTTTGGAAGCTGTTTGCGTGAGTAAAAAATCAGAACTGCTGGAAGTGCTGTTCCCTATTCTGCAGAATTGTATACCATTGGCCAGATCACTAGTTATCAAGGCTCTTGAAGTGTATGCCTTATCTGTAACGGACGAAAGGGTGTCTATCTGTTCTATGTGCCTACAAGTTATTCGTGATGGAAGTAAAGCTCCAACATTGAAACAAGCTCTTACAGAGATGGTTTTAATTCCTATGCTAGACGCAGCGCCATTGGATTTTATCATGGATTGGTTCATGAAACATATCAAAGATTTGGTGGATACAATTTCTGAAAAGCCACCTTTGGGTATGCACAGGATTTCAGAGGAAGAAGAAGAATATCTTATTCTGAAGAGTTGCACTTACTCAATTATTTCCTGCCTCTTCATGAAAGTGGATGGTTCTATGATTCGGGATACCATCACTCCTATTGTTTCAAATCAACAAATCATGCAACTTGCCACCAATGAGTCCCGTGCAAAAAATGATCCTGCACAGTATCCATTTCCTGAAAATTGTGGGAAATGGCGGGAACTGCATATTCGAGCATACAATTGTCTGGCTGCAGTTGTGATGTGCACGCAAGAGCAAGAAAGGATATTCACAATTCTTTTCAAGGATTTTGCAGGGAAACCTCTTTGGCAGCATTTGATAGATTGCAAGAAGATATATGACAGCTTTCCTGTAGAAGTTTCGCAGTTTGGATCATTGCAAGATGTTACTAGAAATTTGCGAGCTGAGAGAAAGGCTCCCAGAGTATCTGAATCTATTTCTCCATTTGTGTCATCTCTACATGTTATTGGTGCTACCCTGAGCCAGGAGCCAGCTCTGATAAATAGTTTTGTTGGTGATGAAAGTAGGAAAGAGATGGGAAGTTCTGAGGTAAGCAATGTAAACACATATGGTGGTGATATCATTGATATGGAAATTGCTGATCAAGATGATTTTGATCAGCATCCATGTTTGGCAATGGTTTTAAGGGTTATTCTGCACTTACACTCAAAATTCAAAGGAAATATTAGCGATGAAATGCCTGAATGGATGAAAGCATTGCATTCTACTCTCTGTAATACTTGTACACCCATGAATGTCTGCCTTTTCATTATAAAAGTGATAATCAAGGCAAGAAAGATTTTTTCTCCCTTTGGAGTTCATTGGATTCAGCCTGTTCTGCAACCATTTCTGAGAGAACCGCAATGCTCAGGTGGAAAGAGGTTTCATTATGTGCTCAGAGATATTTGTATTACACTTTTGGAATGGAAGGTTTCCATTCCACCAGATACAAGCATCTTATCAAGGTTTCTGAATTATTTACTGGAGGTTGCTTCCGTTGGGTCAAGCCAGGTTCTGCGAGCAAACCTTGAGATTATACAACACTTGCTGTCAAGATGGAAAGGTCATGTTACGGTTGATATTGATATACTTAGTTCCTATTTAACAACTGGAGGTAAAAATCCTAGTACATCTGATAAAATGATACTAATGAACAGGATGGTAGGACTTCAGTTGTTGGGTGCTATGATGTCGGTAGGTCTTAGAATATATGATGACATCAGTTTACCCAAATCAGAATTGACTAAGCTTTTGCTTTCCAATATAAATTTGAAGGCAAGGAGTGTATGTGAAGCATCTGCTGAGATATTGGGTATGGTTCTCCATCAAGACGAAGGCCTTTATCACGAGCTGCAACTGCAGAATGGGTTGAAGAGAATACTTCTTGGGCTTTTTAAAGAGGGTGAACTGGGTCAATATTTAAGTATATTGGACAAGATCACCATGCATTTCCCATCTGTCCTTGAAGAATATGCTTCTATGGTTTTTGATTTGCTTCCCCGCGTACATGGAGTTTTTAGAGTCTTGTCACTGACCATCATTCTTAGACGTGCTACTGCCATTCCAAATCTTTTCACAGTGGTTTTGCCATTTCTTTCAAAGCTTTTGACACATAGAGATGAAGCTGTTCAAATTAAGTCTCTTCATCTAGTTGCTGAACTTGTTAAAGATGCAGATTCAGGGGCTATCATTGAACACATTTTACCTGTGCTAGGTCAAACTTTCATTTTGCATGGTAATGATGAATGTCGAAATCATTACTATCAGATTCTCGTATATCTCTATACAGAAAGAAAGATGGAAGGACATGAAATGCTGAGTCGAAGTCTGCTTCAGGGTCTCTCTGACGATTCATCCGCAATAAGGGAGAAACTTAAAAGCTTCTGGCATACTCAACTGAACAAAAATCCTCAACAAAGGCTCCTTGAAATAATAACTCATATTTATGATCCAATTATCGAGTCCCACTGGATGCACATAGGAAGCTCTCTTTTGTTGAAGGTCAGGTTTAGTATTCTATGTGTTTCTTATGGTGTATGGTGTATTTATTATCATTTAGGTATTTGACACACTAATTGTTTCTGTTGTTGATAGCTGTGCGAAGAGTCAGTTGATTTTAATAGGCCGATCTTCAATGCACCGTTGTCTGAATGTGAATTCAAAGAGTATACCATTGATACATCATTTCGGGGTGGAACACTGCCTATGACACCGATGTTTCTGGACACTCTTTCAGCTACGTCTCAAGCAGTGCAAAGTGATGAGATGAATGAAGCTGTACAAGTCAAAAACTTTCCTGGTATGGTAAGAGCAACAATGCAACTGTCTGAAAGCCTCGAGCCTTCTCAATCACAAAGTTCATTCCCAACCTCATTTGGTGAAAGTGGAAGCTCTTTGTTTGCTTTCTCTAAAAGAAATGATACAAGAACCCTTGGGGAAAAATCTGCGGCTGCATTGGGTGAAGATGGCATCACGGCAACAGTCACTAGAAGGTTAATGCATCCAAGTGCTTCGCGGCCTCAAATGTTAAGAAGTGTATTCAATGCCATGAAAAGGAGAGAAGCTCGTAAGGCACAACAAGCGCTAGAAAGAGCTAACAAGGTCCAAATACTGAGACGATATCGTGTCGGTAGGGAAGCCCTTGCAAATCGTTCTTAAGCAAGTTTGAATATCTGAAACTAATCCAGCGTAGGGAATAGTGTTTATCTAACATGCTCGCTAAATGTGTTTACAGGAGAGTTACCAGATATCGAAATAAACCACAGTGAGATCATTAATCCACTAGCTGCATTAGCAGAGAAGGATCCACTATTCTCACGGTTATTACTTTTGGTTTTAGTCCGTGCTATATATTCACTTTCGCCTGATAGAAGTTTAGGAAGAGAGCATGATCTCAAGTCTCTTGTCACCAAAGGAATTGAGAAAATGTTTGAACAGACTTGGAACGACATTTCTTTTGTTTCTTTTGCTTTGTCCCTTAGCTTAGAAGACAAGGAATCTTGGATGAGACCCGAATTAATTGAATCAGTAAGTACCAAGTCATCAAATTACCAATCAGGTATTCTATACTTGGAGAATGCAATTTTGAGAAAGAATGTTCCATGGAAATGTGTACCAAGTTCAAGCAAGCGTCATAAAGGATCCCGAGGGCAGATATCTATCGAGGCGAACAGTTTAGAGCATGCATGGCTAGCTCTTGCAAATCTTTACAGGTCCTTAGGAGAGAGTGACATTGTACTATCAATTTACAAGAAGCATCTTACCAGAGCCCATATAACACACCAAGCACTTGAAGCTGAGCTTTCTGGTGAACTTGGGACGGCTTTGAGGATGTATGATGATGCCATTGATAAAGTTGATGAAGTTGAATGGACAGGTGAATTTACTTAAATATTTCAATAAACTTTCCTTTATGGCCATTAATATGTTTATCATTTCATTCTTTTTAAATGACAGGTATCTCCAGTGAAATTGAACAAGATCTCTGGTATACCCGGAGGCTGCAGTGTCTAGGCAGCCTGTTGAACTGGCATGCAGTTATGGATGAAATTCTGTTTCAAGTTGATAATTCACTATCCAAGCTTTGGGAGCCCAGAGCACAGGACTGTTACTTGAGTCTGTTTATTAGAGCAGCTATCAAGATGCCTACACATCATGCAATGCTTTCCGAGTTCCTTCAGCCTATATCAGAAGACAACGATAAGAAAAAATTGATTTTAACTGATTACAGCACACAGGTGGTGACATTAGCTGTTTCGAATGACCAGCTTGATCGTGCACGTTTTTATGTCCATGAGTGTTACAAATGCTTCATCAAGCAATGGGCGAAATTCCATCCTCTTGCAACTAGTGCCCGGCACATTCTTATCACGAATCTTCAAAAAATAACGGAGTTGAATGAATTTCTTGACCATGTAGAATCAAATAAATTCTGTGACTGGTCAAGGTCTCTTGTGCTTTATACTCATATTGTCTTTCTTTTTATTTTATCTGTAACCTTTGTAAGATATTCAAAGTTTGAACATGAAATTGCAGAATTATGTTAGAATGGAGTAAACGGTGGCCCTCTCCATCCATTGATGATGCCGAGACATGGGATGATATTGTTCAGAATAGGTTGCTTTTCTTCCAAAAGATTCAAAGTGCGTTCAATAGGTGTTTAAAGCCAGAAGAAGAATATGAAGGAAGGAAACTAGCATCACAGCTTGATGAGGAACGTGCCCATGTTTACTTCATTGCTTCCAGAGGTTTAATGAAGCAAGGAAGCTATGAAGCTGCTAAGGTTAGATTTTCCTCAACACACCTTGTTTAAAGTGTGTCATGATGCTCATCCTGAACGAAAGTATATTATTTTAATCGTTCTAAAGGGGTGTGTAATGTTTAATCTGACAGAGTTTCATGAACCAGTTTGTAGCATTTAAGAAGGAGAAGCTTGACTACAAATCATATAAAAATATTATCAAGCTTCGATGCCTTGAAGCAGATCGTGTCAGTATTAGAGACCCACAAAAGTCTATTCATATGCTTGAGCAGGTAAAGATCTAGTGGAAAATCTATAACTTTTGATAAACTACTTGGACTTTATTTATTTTTGCTCGGAACTGGAAGAATCCTGCTTGGATATCATGAGTGCGATCCAAATCAGGAATGAAAACTCATGTGGAAACAATCATGCTCAATTTCTAGATATACCAGATCCAAGGGTGTTTTTCCCTGCCATTTCTATTTCCTTCTGTAGAGGGATAGGGAAGATGGCTGTGAACAAAATGTACACAATAAGAGCTTAAGATAATGATACTATAGCTGCCAAATGTCCTAAACACTCCAGGTCCTGATTGCAATGATGTTCAAAAGGTAACATGAGGGCTTTCCTGGAAATTTCACAACTGGGCTCTCACTGGCCAAGTTATATGTCTCTGGCCTATCTATTTCACACTAGGTTATATGTCTCTTATTACTTTTCTCATATTTCACAACTGCAAAAGGCAATAATATCTGGGAACTCATTCTGTATTGTATACAGGTCTTAAGTTACATCAGCAGTACTTCTCATAAATATAATAAAAAGGACTGGCAAGTTGGGCTGAAATTGCTGGAGGGCGCCACAAAAGTCCAGCTTGCATTTCTTAACATAGAAAAGATTTCTCAAGTTCCTGTAGAACAATGCATAGCACAACTGGGGTCGGCGTTTTCTGTGTACAATACCTGGCTACATGAGATGGATGAATGTGTCAAAGTAATCTCAGCCCGTACACTGGCGAAGTCAGCTCTAAAATTCGCATTCTTCTGTGATGAACTTCTGCAGTCTGCGACATTGTCAAGATGGAGAGCGGATATACATCATGCAATTCAAGTGGGTAGTGATGTGTTACCTGAAGTATCTTGTTATCCGAGATTGGTTGTGAGGCATGTCATGAAAGCCCTATATTTGGATAACTCTGTTGAAGCACATCATGGCATTGCAAGGGTTTTAACACTGGTTGGGCAGTACAAAGATGCAGCTTTGGAGTTCCAGGCTGTTTCAAAAGACGTGGAGAGGAAACTTTTTATTCCTTGGATACCACAAATACTGTCTAACCTTGATAATGATGATGGAGAAACCTTAGTAGGTATCCTGGAGGATATTTCTAGAGAGCAACCTCAAGCAGTCTATTTCTCATTTAACGTGAGCAGGCTTGGGTTGGGTCCAGTAGGTCGTAAAAGTACTGTGCATCTTAACTCAATCCTGAATCTTCCTATTCTTGAAAGTTTGGTCAGGAGTTTGGAGGATTTGACTTTCCCAGAACAAAGGCTCAGAGATGGGCTGTCATGGATAAAAGCTTTCCTGCAAGCTGGTGATAACAGTAAGGCCAAGGAATGTTTCTGCTCTCTGGTTGATGATTGCTTAGACATAGAATCGATGATTGAAGAAAAGCGTCGTGCAGGTGAGTATAATGTTAAGTTTTGTCGAGAATATTCAAAGAAAGTTGTTGATATTGTTGGAAAAGATGGATCCAATCTTCTTTCAATGAATGATAAGCAGTTCACACAGGCTACTGCTAGCATATTCTCAAACTTACAGAAATCGTTGCAAAATCTGCAGTCAGGATGTATGAGTCTAAGCTTGTTCTCAAAATGGTTGGCTGATTTTGATCAGTCGAAGAGCACATTGTCATCACAGAATGATATAATTCACATGTTTGGGAGCTACAATAGTTTTAAGCAACTAGATCCCAGTTTTCATGTCAAAATAGCGAGTTTTGATGAGACGATTGTTTCTCTGAGCTCCAAACAACGTCCTAAAGTTTTGAAAGTAAGAGGATCTGATGAACTAGAGTATCAGTTTATTGTGAAAGGAGGTGAAGATTTACGTCTTGATCAAAGGATAGAACAGATTTTTGAGATCATGAATAGCATTTTGAGTCGAGATGCGAGCTGTTCTAAACGGAATCTATCTGTCCGAACATATGCAGTTATCCCAGTATCCCAGAAATGTGGACTACTTCAATTTGTTCAGAATACACGTGCCTTGGATGAGGTCATCAAGGACGGTTTAGCATATTCATTGACAGAGTTGGGTTTCTCTGGAAAGGGGGCTTCTGCCGAAACTACCTCTAATGTCAGGCTGAAATTTCAAGAATGGCTTTCAAAAAGAGGAGCCTCACAAAACATAGCAAATTGTTACAGAAACATGTATTCCACAACTCAATTCCCTGAAATGGAAGAAAAGATGAATAGCTTTGCTCATAGCATCCCTTGGGATTCTCTACGAAACGGTCTATTGAAGCTGACAACGAGTGCCGAATCATTTCTTGCTCTTCGCTCAGTGTTCCAACGCAGTCTTGCTGTTATGAGTATTTGTGGCTATATTGCTGGCGTGGGCGACAGACATTTATCAAATATACTAGTCGACACAAAGAGTGGGTCACTGGTTCCGATTGATTTTGGCTATAGTTTTGGCACTGGAGTGATGATGTTACCAGTTCCTGAGCTTGTTCCATTCAGATTGACACGCCAACTCACAAATGTCTTGCTTCCTCAAGATGCTACCGGGCTAATCAGGACCGATATGATACACATAATGACTGCCCTGCGTAAGAGCAGAGATGTCATAACAGCAGTCATGAATGTCTTTGTAAAGGAGCCTCTATTAGACTGGAAAGCTGAAGCGATGAAAGCTTCGAGTTGGAGGAATGATGAAGAGGTTCTCGAGGCCAGCACGTCTTACGAAGAGCAGCATGTGGCCCTCAAAGTCGATTTCGCTCGTCGGAAGCTTGATTTGTGGAATCCTGCAGCGATCACCGTATCGGAGCTGCATTCGTCGATGCATGCCCAGAAACCTTATTTCGATGACTTAACACAGATTGTTCGAGGCGATCCATCGCGGAATGCTAGGGCTCGTGTGAGTGGGGATATTTGTGGATCTGTGCAGGAACTCGTTGATTGCTTGATTGATCAAGCCACAGATGCAAATCTTCTCGGCAGGATTTGGCTAGGATGGCAACCTTGGGTGTAAAACTGAAATTTCATGGGTGTTTTTTTGAACCCCCACATGGTGAAATATCACTGAAATTTTCAGTCTTACATGATTTTGGTAGGTG
>JBBBWG010028888.1:17308-44661 GCA_037176905.1 Azolla pinnata
TGATGGATGATAAGCGTGGATATGTCGATTGATGGCATTGGATTGTGGAATGCAGATTGTAGCGATGAATCATTTTTCATGAAATGAGTTATGAGGCAGGTGCTCATTGAAAAGTAACCTGAGGAGTTGATGCTCATGATCATGAAGAAGGCGATTGATGGATCAGATGTCAATTTAGGGCATTGGATGTGGAATGCAGGTTGTAGTGATGGATCATTCATTATCATGAAATATGAGTTGTAAGGCAGGCAGCTACTCATTGAGAGATAACCAGAGGAGTATCATGATGATCATGATCATGGATGCGTCGTCGATCGATGGATCATAGTTCACGGATATGTCAATTGATGGCATTGGATTTGTGGAATGCAGGTTTTATAAGATGGATCATTATCGTGAAATATTTGGATCGATCAGATGGCTGGTACCAAGATTAGAGGGCGTGTTTGTGCATGGATCAAGTTGATTTATGAGCTTTATCATCCTTACAGTACCTGCGAGACAAGGCGGTTGAGGTTGGTGTATGTGGGGCGTTCGATGTCGAGCGAGCGGCGGCATATGTCGTAGATGGCTTCATTGTCGAGCATGACAGCGACATCAGTGTGCTCGAGCAGCGAGTGCGTCGAGAGCACACTGTTGTAAGGCTCTACGACGGCATTCGAGACCTGGGGAGATGGATAGACTGTGAATCCGAGCTTCGATTTCTTGCCGTAATCCACAGAGAGGCGCTCGAGGAGCAGGGATCCGAGCCCTGATCCTGTCCCACCTCCTACTGCGTGGAACACGAGGAAGCCTTGCAGGCCTGTGCAGTTGTCAGCCAGCTTCCGGATCCTGTCCAAGCAAAGGTCCACGATCTCCTTCCCGACTAGCGTGTACAAATCAACCACCGAAACAAACACAGTTAAGTCGCCGAATTTTGTGAGCTTCTGCATATTAAAGAGAAAAAGAGAAAAAGAGAGCAAATCCGTTCTCGTACTGGACTGTTGGGTGTCAAAACATACCCATTCATTTTCTGGCAGATTGTGTATGCATAAGATCAAAAGAGATTTGCACTCACGGTGTTCTGATGCGAACATGGTGACGAATTCTTATCGGGTTTTTGATTCATTCGTGTGTGGAATCAGTGGGATGAATTCATGTCAAGTCGGGATGAAGTACGATCCAATTCATTGGTCGAATCCATCAGAGAAACGATCGAAGACGCGGAATTATCAGGTTTAAGTGGGGCTGGGGAATTCGGTGAAACCAGCCTGAATCAAGTGCAGTGTGAAGAGTATGGTTTTCTCTTCCCGACTGGAATGTAAAACAAATCTGCGGGTTTAGCTTTTAGAGTAAATAAAAGATCAGAGAGAGGTGAAGCAGAAATTACTGGTGTAGTGGCCTCTGGCGAAGTTGTTGGCGGCATCCTCTTTGCCGCTGATGAGCTGTTCAGGGTGGAAGAGCTGGCGGTATGTGCCAGTTCTCACCTCATCGATCACAGTCGGCTCCAGATCGAGGAACACAGCTCGAGGAACATGCTTTCCAGCTCCTGTTTCGCTGAAGAAGGTGTTGAATGCATCATCTCCCCCGCCCACTGTCTTGTCGCTCGGCATCTGCCCATCGGGCTGCAGGTAACCACATAAACATCATGTGAGCACACACGCACCACATTCAGCACAGTGAAAATTACCATATAATACACAGTTCATTTTACGGTTCAGTGTTTTTCCGTGAATGTATTTTGCTGCCCCACATTTTGGTTAAGGTTTAGGGTTTTCCATCAATGTTTTTGCCGCCCTCATTTAGCAATCCACATTCGTAGGTTTCCATTAATGTTTTTGTCATGCACACAAGCACAATTCATCTTTCAATCAACAGCAATCGGTCAATCCTTTGGCTCATTTGCATGAGAAATTCATTTGCAACAATTGGAGCAAAGCTTGACTATAAAATACAACATCATGACCATATCATCGAATCACTCATTCATGATTTCGTTAGTTAATCGATTATGATCATAAAGAGACCCTTTCTTTTTCATGAAGCCAGATGGCACTATCATCGCTCGAATGATGCAAAGTTTAATGCCAGATCAGTTTCAGTATCAGCATTCAATCACACCATCATCATGTTTTTAGCATCACCACCACCACCACCATCTTTATTGAACAGAATTTACCCGCATTTTCCACTTCCAATCAGCATTGGCTAAGATTGTGTTGAGTTTACATATATAACAGGTGATAATGCTTGGTACCTGGATCCCATGCTCGAGGCAGTACAATTCCCAGCAAGCGTTCCCGATCTGGATCCCGGCTTGGCCGATGTGGATGGAAATGCACTCCCTCATGTTGACCGGTGGTGAAGGGCAAGGTGTTCAGGAAAGGATGGAGCAAGGGAAATGAAGCGATGATGGAGATGGAGACCTGCTTGCGATGGCTGGGCCTCTCTCTCCCTCTCTCTCTCTCTCTCTCTGTGGCTATCCTTCGGAGGAGGAGAGGAAGACCCCATTATATACACAGGATTCCGGTACCTCTTCGAATCTCCGCGGTGTCTGTGTTCTCCTTCGCCGGCCTCGCTTCGGATCTCCATGAACCTTCACGCGACCTCTGAAGCCCAAAATCTGAGAAGCAAAAATCTGATCAAAATACATATACGTACATATACGTACATATACGTATACATAAATACATATACATACGTATATATATATATATATATATATACTAGACAGATCCATATATATCATTGTATGTATGTATGCATGCATACATACATATATGTATTGCATTTATGCATCATTCTCATGAATACGCACGTACAAATACAATGCATATATACACATATATGCATATACAGACATACATACATACATACATACATATATATATACAGATCCAATACAGATATGCATTCATACATATATGTATTGCATTTATGCGTCATTCTCATGAATACGCACGTACAAATACAATGCACATATACACATATATGCATATACAGACATACATACGTACATAGGATCCAATACAGATATGCATTCATACATATATATTTTGCATTTATTGCGTCATTCTCATGAATACGCGCGTATAGATGCATGCACGTGTGTATGTGCTTTGTGTACATACATAGCCCCCAAACTACTGTTGTGGATCCTCCTCTGAGGCTCGGAGCTGGGGTCGATAGAAAGCCTGGCATTGCATTTATATGATTGAAAAATGGTCGATAGAAACTCGTATATCTATGCTAGATATTGAGATTGTGCTCTGTGTTCTTCCGGTGCTTGGCACTCTGGTGTAAGGTACAAGGTCTGGTTGCCATATGTTATCGAGATTGCATGTGGGCAGGAGGATGATTGTAAATTTAGGGTTTAGGGTTTAGGGTTTAGAAGCCGTCCTTGTATCATGTTGCCATCCCCAGACTAGGATCTATCAAGAGATGTTAGATATTGAGAGTTTTTCCCAGTGTTTGATCGACACTCTAGCGTAGAATAGGTCTTATTGCCGGATGTTGTCGAGATTCTTGTGGACAAGAGGAGGATTGTAAATTCAGGGTTTAGGGTTTAGAAGCTTCTCCTGTTTGAGAGGGTGTGGAGATATGTTGGGAAATATTTTTTTGGTGATCTCATTTGCATCAGAATTCAATCCTATTTGTGGTAAACTTCGAGCTTACACCAGCTTAGGTTATACTATACAATAGGGACACATGAAGTTGTGCATCTCTCCAGATATCGTAAAATTAAGGTCCGGGCACTAAGTAGTGATAACCTCAAATAGGAATGAATAAAGCTGGTACATACCATACCAAAACAAAGAACCATTGACAGCATACTGATTTGCTTTGGTGATTCTTTCTATTCTATAATACACATCCTCACATGTCCCATGTGTTATTTTCTACTTTTATACCTGAGATCTGAATTGCTTCCATCGATTCCTGGGCAAGCCTTTCATATCAGGCACCATCATCTGAAGGGCATCAGAGGAGCTTAGCTGGAATAAATTGAGATACTTGGGAAGAGCAATAAGAGGCATGGATTGTTTAATAGATCATATGCTGAAACCTTTCAGATCACAGTTTCAGATCACATTACCACAAGCCATCTAGACAAAGAAAATATATGATACAAGTCATATTGTTTGTGTAAAAAAGACATTAGCAGAAATACTTCCCAGAGGACACATTAGACCCAACAAAACCAAATCTTGAAAAGAAAGGAAATAGCTGGACAGATTCAGAAAGATCCTTAGGGATAAAAACAAATCACATTAACCTACAATACAAAGACCAAAAGTGGCCTACTCATTATCTTTTGTCCATGAAGAGGAGTGTTGCTCCTGCCACTACAACTAGATTTCGCGCATTACCTTAACATCTCTCCAGCCTCTACTCAAGCTTTCCTTGAAAATAAAAACTGCCCAAAACCTTGTGTGTGCATTTGTTGGAATATTCAGCTTTCATCTTACACCTCACTACAATTGTTCTGTAGCAGGTCATTACATGCACCAAAACTTCCCTGTCAACTCTGGTATCAATGCGGAGCAGAGCTCACTGATAGCATTACTGTCAAGCAAAATCATCGAGATTATTACTGTTTCATGACAGCAGTAGGCAGAAAGACAGGTCTCTTAACTGTGAGGTTGAAACTTCATGATTACAATGCATTGACCGTTTCATCTTCTCCCTTTGCGCCTTGCACAGAAGAGACCACATACTCTGTCCTCTTGTATAACACATTAAGGAATCAGCATTTCCTACACTTCCCTTGCCACCGCTCAATTGAGATGATGAAAAACCCATCAATTGTTAAACAATTTAATCAGTGAATCCGCTCCTGCCGTAAATAGCCAAGGTTGGTTTGAGTGGAATTGGCAATCAAGGATACCTGAAAGCACAAAAATTGCGCATCAACATGTAGCTACATTGCCAATGATATTAATTAAGCTACTATGTCCAAAAAGGGGCATACCTTTCCCATCCACTTTTTTATGGCCATGAAGAACCTTCAGCGGGACAATCAGTGGATTCTGAAGCAAATCAGAATACACCATTCCATGAAACACTTGTGCAGTTGAATCATCCGCACAAGAAGCAAACAGTGGGTACGAGTTGTGAAATGTGACTGCTCGTATATCTTCCTGATGATTCCTGTGAGGATGGAAAATGAGGTTTCAAAAAACATTGCCAATTTCTTCAACAAAAGGAAGAGAAAAGGTGAACGTGGTTTACTTCAATGTCTTGTAAGGCTTAGTTGAGAGGTCCATGTCAAACCAGCACAACTTTCCTTCTTGGCTCCCAATTATCATATTATCCCCTGCAGAAAACGAACAAATTTTAAAAATATGATATTCATTCAAAAACATCAGACATTATTTCCACCGTAACTTACCTTTTGGATGGATGGCTATTGATGATATTGCTTGAAGACCTGTGATAAGCTTCTTGGAAAGCTGTTGCTTTGTGAGATTGTATACACGCACGTGCATCTTCGTTGCAACAAAGAGAAATGGACGAGAAGGATGGAAAAGGATAGAGACAACCCGGCCTTGTAATTTGCGGAAGGGATTTTGTGTTTGCTGCTTGGAGAGTTGATGCACAAGCACTGCCCTGCTATTGGGTTTGAATGTTAAGGATGTTTCCTATACCATTCTGAGTTAAAAGACATCACTTTTCTGAGTAAATTTCATGCGAATATATGCAGGAAGATGTTTTGTTTCAATAATTATATTCAAACTAGAGAAAATTTATGAACCTCAAAGTGGTTTGGCAGGATCACTCTAGCTTGTAAAAATATAATAGATAATAATGCTCACATGGATTAAGAAACACAGGGCCTATTCCACGGAAAGGATAAGATTTGGGATCTCAATTTTATGACTTTGATGCAAGTGAAGTAGTTGAGATAACAAAGGCTTTTGTATTGTCATGTTGTTTTGATACAATTATACTGTTGCAAGAGAGGGAAGGAGAGATTATAACCCACGCATGGGTTACTAACATGTTAATAGAACCCTAACTACAGAGAGAGAGAAGAGGCATTGATGATGCACTAGGGTATTGAAATAATCTCATGTTCTAAACCCTAACCAGTTAAATAGACAATAATTAAAGAAAGAAATATGACGGTAAAACAAAAGGATATCATCTGGTGCAACTGACGCAAGATAATCACCCTTGCAATGCCATGATACAAATGATACATCCTGAAAAAGACCATCAAACGGTTAACCAAAATGGAGCGGGAGTACCAGGCAGAACAGGAGAACAGAGCACACAATTTTAGATCTAATAAACCAAATCCAAAGGTGAACTCACAGTAACGTAAAAACACCTGATGTAAGTCATATTGTACCTGATTATGTCTCACAACCAATGCTTTCATTGTTTCATGAGCACACCAATTTACCAATGCTCCATCATCTGAACAGGTACAACAGAAAACATAAGAAACCAAGAGATGTTGGAAATTTCGATAGTAGCTAAATGAAGTGGGTAACCAGACCATTAGTATCTGTTGCCAGTTTTTTCAATTCCATTAATTTGGACACTTCCTCTCTCTTATCAGAAAGTTCCGTGTCTAGCAGCAATAGATCATTCTGCCTGATTTCAGACACAAATTTAGACAAATCACAATGACATATCTTTGAAATTATTCCCCCCAAACGTTCATGAGGTTTCATTATACCCTAAATGCCCTTGGATAGGCTCCAGATAAAGCAACAGTAGCGTCAACTCAATCCCCTTTCTCTGTCTTCCAGGGGTTGACCAAGGACACTCAGGGAAACAACAAAAACTCAGAAGCATTCGGCAGAAAGGAGAACTCAGATTAATTAGAAGTTTTCTTCATGAAAATTCAGATCAATGTGTATGAAACTACAACTAGAATCATACGTTACGATTGCAAGAATGTGCAGTCCATTTTTAGGATTCCAGGAAATATGCTTTACAGGTCCACTCATCTCCCACACTCTGCAACACCGTGCAGTCTGAACTTCCCAAAGCCTGACCGTTCTATCACTTGAACCTATATTACAGAGAACAAAGAAAGATTGCAATTTTTACATCTCGTAATTGTAATGTTCAATGGCTCATAGAAATATAAATAAATACAATTCCCGGCATAACAAAGCTACAGAGCTGAAACATAAAAGAAATTAGCAATCAACCCCTAAATATAAGATAAAGAATGTATGGCATGCACTATCTAAAATGGCCACATCCAATAAGAATATTTTCCAAGTCAATATTTAGTTCTGATATTCGGGACATCCTCTACAAGTTCATTCCAAAGTTTAATAAGTCTAAAATTCAATTTGAAATTCCATGGAGTAACATCATAGTGTGGCAATGGGATAGAGATTTTGTCTCATCCAGACTAAAATGTTCTGGTAGGCTTTCCATGCTTTAAGACATTCAGCAATCGGATGATTTTCAAAAAAAAAAAAGCCTCTCAGAAAAAGCAGTAATAAAACAAACAAGATAGGAAATTGGTATTTGTTAAAAGGGGGAGTATGTCTATCAAGCTCGAGTGGTTTGTAAAGCTTACCTGATGCTAGCCACATCCCTGAAGGGTCAACTGAAATAGAATACACAGGACCTGTGTGACCACGATACTCGAGATAACAAGCAGTAGGAAAAGGCTGCAAGTCTTTCGGCTTTGGGAGCTTCGGAATTAATGAATTAGGATCGATATTTATCTACAGAGTCAAGAAGTATAGCCATTGCAAATGAACGTCAAGTTTTATCCATATGAAACTGATGGTATTAACTGAAGATAAGCACCCACCCTCTTCTTCCTTGTGCGAGGACATAAATAGAGGTCTAGACATCTTTCAAACCGTTCCTTGATAAATTCAGAGTATGCAGGTACTTGTCTTAGAGATTTAAACCTGTTAAGAAACGTCATCAGTTCCTGAAAACAATTATTACTTAAGGTATTATTAAATTCTTATAAGAGGGAATACCCTTTGGGGATGAACTTAGGTCGATCTTCCTCATACATAAGCTCATATGCATTTAGCTCTTCTTGTGTAGGCACATATTCCACAGGAGGATTATAAGATTCTTCATGACCTGTGCGATGTAACTTGACCTTTTAAATTGCATGAAGGTGTTTGTTTTTGCAGAACAATATGTTTGTCCTTCAAAACATACACAGCCATATACCAAATTTCTTCCAACCTGGTAGCTTGGGCTTCGGTGCAGGGATATATGCAAGACCATTTGCAGTTCTTTCTGCAGTCTTTAAATCATCCCCCCACATAAGGTAGTACTTGGGTTTCTCCTTTGGCTTATCCAGCTTTATCCACCCTTTTCTGATGGCTCTAACTAGTTTTACCACCTTCAAAAAAACAGTTATTAAGTACAGATGCAATATTTCAAGCTTGTGGTTGCTTACCATCTAAAAGCCACAGTGTGGTGGCCCTTAAAATTTTTAACACCTTCATAAAACCAGTTCGTAAACTAGGAAAGAATATTCGAAACCTGTAAGTGCCACTCATCGGCTGGTTTTTCTCACCTTTTTGGCTTCCCATTTGGAAGGAATGAAGCGACGTTTGGGTTCTGGTGCACTGGAAAGAGGATGTCCTTTATCTTCCCAATCAAACCAATCCAAATAAGGCTGCAGAGACAAATGTCCAACATTTCAGCAAAATTATGAATGAGCATGTTGAGATATAACCCTGCCTCAGCACGGTTTTTAACGAATTCGCAAGAGTTTAGTACACAAATTGGAGAAATTAAATACCTCATAAGGATCGACTTCAGCATGAGGAAATTTACCATCACGTAGTCTTCTGATTAAATTGATCTCATCTTTTGTCAGTTCCACCTCCTCATCATTGTACTCATCATAAACTTTCCGCCTACATAGAAGAGATACTATGCTCACACTTTATCTGAAGTTTCTTTAACAGAAAGTGACACTTTCCCTATAGTACGCCTAGACTCATGATGAATAAATCAAGCACTCCAGTTTCTTTTAAACGCAAGCAATAGATACATCGTTTAACATGCGCAAATGCCCAAATACTAGCACTTAATGCAGCAGAACAGCCCTTGAGGCATGGAATAAATACTAATCAGACTCTTAACTGTCAGTTGAAATGACTTCAGGAAATCTCACCAGTCCTTTGCATCATCTGTTCGAGCAAGGAAAGAATCTATCTGGTCTTTTCTCTCCTTCTTTTTTATCTTCAGCCCATTTACATCATAACCTATGTGTTCCTCATCCTTGTACCACTTTATGGGTACATTCCCCACAGTGTTCCGTGATGGCCTCTGTTAAAAATATAGCTCAACTGAGAAAAAGAGAGATAGAGAGTAGCTCAAATTAATCAAATATTTAAAATATTAGAAAGATATACTAAACAAAAAATAATGCAACTTTGTAACAATAGAGCACAAAAAAATCTAAAAGTTTTAATAGCTAACACAATGCTGCAGATCCTTTTCTAAAAGGTCATAAAAATTGTATAAAAGAATATTCTTTATGAACAAACGCTTCCAAAGCCGTCAAAAGACTAAAAGAATGATATACAAGCCAGAATATCAAGTCAGAAATTGAATAAGTAGTACAAAGATGTATTTTGAGAAGACCAGGGCAATAATGAGGCCATCGAATGAAGATTTCAAAGATACTTGAAAGATCGCTATGGCTGCAGCATCTATCACTACCCCTTTTGGAAAACCAGAACATTCGAAGAGCAATCTGGAAGAGAAGAGAACACTATAAGCAATGATTTGACTTCCGAATTTTGCATTGTGTTGACCTAGAAGATACCATTGGTGAGGGATGCTTGAGCATAGAAGAGTTACACTCTTTAATCAAACGTAGCTATGCCTTTAATTCACACATTTTATGTGCAATTCACAGGCACAATATATACACTACAGTCTACGGTCAGATTCAATTCTCATGTTGTACTGCATGTTTTCTGTATGCGTACAGAAAATAAGCCAGCTCTGAGCTAAGAGTCACAATTCGCTAACCTCATCTTCTGAAGAATCACTTTCTTCGGCTTTCAGAGGTCCATCATTTCCATCATCTGATGCACCCTTCTCTTCTTTATTCTCTCTAGTCACTCCCAAAGCTCCCACGTAGTCCACCATTGCTTCGTTTATGTCTCTAAACGCCTCATCATCCTCTTCGTCGTCTTCATCATCAACACGATCGTCGTACTCATCATCGCCTCCTTCATCTTCCTCTCCGTCTTCCGAGGCTTCGTACTCGCTGTCACTGCTATCGTCTTCATCGCCTTCTCCGCCGCCGGCATCATCGCTGTCTGTAAAAACCACGTCGCCATCGCCGTCATCCGAGAGCTCCGTTTGCTCCGGGCTGACAAGAGGCGCTTCGCCTTCATCCCCGCCGTCACCGCTACCTTCTTCGTCGCCTTCTCCGCCGCCGGCATCATCGCTGTCCGTAAAAACCACGCCGCCATCGCCGTCGTCCGAGAGCTCCGCTTGCTCCGGGCCGACGAGAGGCTCTTCGCTTTCGTTCCCGCGGTCTGCAGAGGGAATCGACTGCTTCGGAGGCGCTGCTTCTCCGTCGTTCGCTGCAGATTTCTGAGAAGGCTTCCTCTTCGAAGCCGCCATAGCTCGTCTTCTTCAGACAGAAGAAAGAACACAGAAAAACCTCAAATTTTCAATTAGGGCTCCAAATGAAACCCTAATTTGCATTTTAACGCCAGTTGAAAATCAGGCAATCACAGATTTAACGCCTGATCTCAGATTTTCCACTGAAAATTAAACACCTGATTGATTTTGCTGGTTTGATTTCTTTGTTCCTAATCCTGATCCTGATCGATTCCCGTCTAATCTTTCGCTTAACAAAAGGGGTCAATAATTTCGGAGTCTAATTAACGGATCGATGACGCGTTGAGTTGGTGTCGATCGAGTGATCGGAGCGTTTAAGCAATCGGTTCGTTCGATGCTACTTGAGCTCGCACATTCATGGATTCGGCGTTAACTGATCAGTTGCGAGTGAATCTTTAGAACTGGGCGTTAATTTGTAATTCTCAGTTTTGGTTATAAATTTTTTAAGCGCTTTTTTGGTAATTTTCCCAGAGTAAAAACAAAATTC
The DNA here is from genome assembly GCA_037176905.1 of Azolla pinnata. Taxonomy (NCBI): domain Eukaryota; kingdom Viridiplantae; phylum Streptophyta; class Polypodiopsida; order Salviniales; family Salviniaceae; genus Azolla; species Azolla pinnata. The sequence continues at coordinate 28,371 of JBBBWG010028888.1, forward strand.
CTTCTTTGCAGAAGGAAAGATTAATTAGGGAGTACACATGCAATATATGCACACACACACACACACACACATACGCACATACACATAACAAGAGGCTATGCCAAACAAGGGTTAGGGTTAGGGTTTGGGTCAGGGTTAGGGTTAGGGTTAGGGTTGGTAGAAGGACCTCTAATCGATTTCGCACATGCACACACACCGAGTATGAAACCGATTCAACACGATGCGATTGCCTGCACCAAAAAGCTGATAACATGGTCGTATGGTATTGGATTTTCGAGTTTAAATACTCAAAAACAGTATCATGCAACACACGCATACATGCATACGCATGCACGCACACATACATGCATCATGTCATATACACATGCATGCAACGAATGCATACATACGTACATGCACACACACGTGCATATACGTACATGCACACATACACACACATGCACGCACACATACATGCATACGCACATCCATGCACACACATACATACATCGTGCATACACATACATTCACACACGTGCATACAAACATACATGCATACACACATCCACACACATACATACATACACACACGCATCCACGCATACATACATACACACATGCACACGCATACATACATACACACATGCATACATACATGCATAAAACACATACACAATAGTATGCAATACATGCATATATACATGCATAAAACACATACACAATAGTATGCAATACATGCATACACACGCATGCACGCATACATACACCAGCATGCAACACATGCATACACACGTGCATGCATGCGCGCACACACATTCGCACACGTGCATACAAACACACACATGCACACATACATGCATACGCACATTACCACACCCACATCCATACATACAAACACATGCACACATACATGCATACGCACATTCACACGCCCACATCCATACATACAAACACATGCACACGCATACATTCACACACGTGCATACGAACATACACACATACAAACACATGCACGCACATACATTCGCACACGTGCATACAAACACACACGCATACATACATCCACACACGTGCATACAAACATGCACACATAAAATCCACACACGTGCATAAACATGCACACATACATCCACACACGTGCATACAAGCATGCACACATACATCCACACAGGTGCATACAAACATGCACACATACATTCACACACGTGCATACAAACATACACACACAAACATTCACACACATGTACACATACATTCATGCATACACACACACACAGACATGCACACACATGCATGCACGCATCCACACATACATACATGCATACCCACATACAAAAATACACACACAGACACATGCATGCACGCATACAAACATACACACATAGACACATGCACACGCATGCATGCATGCACGCATACACATACAAACATACACACATAGACACATGCGCACACATGCATGTATGCGTGCATACACACATTCAAACATACACACACAGACGCATGCACACACATGCATGCATGCACGCATACATACATACATGCAACAAACATACAAACATACACGCACAGACACATGCACACACATGCATGCATGCACGCACACATACATACATGCATGCACACATACAAACATACACACACAGACACATGCACAAATGCATGCATGCATGCACGCATACATGCACGCATGCATGCACGCATGCATGCACGCATACATGCATGTACACATACATGCATAGAACAAAGACTTCTGTTTTTTTGAATTGACTTTTGTTTCTTCCACTCTGAACCAGTCTTTCCCCCCCTTCTTCGCTCCATCGCCGAACGCGCTCAGCTTCTCTCTTCACCAGGAACCCGCGGCCATGGCCTCGACGAAAGCTTCCTCGCCACTCCATCCGCTCTCCCTTCTCGCGCTCCTCCTCCTCTCCGCAGGACTCCCATTCGTTTCCTGCAATTCCGAAGGTACGCTCGCTCGCTCGCTCGCCCGCTGTTTTTACACCCCTTCTCTCGTCCGAAAACCCGGCCTACGCACGAAACGCTCCGTTAAGCCATGATGGGGAATAAATCTACAAGCTTAGTTATTGCTTGCAAAGACGGTAAAGTCGCTGAGAATGTCAGCGCGCACAGCTGTAGAATGTGCTGATTTTTTTCTGCAAACCCGTGTTTCAAGAAAGAAATGATTGTAGCAGTACATGAATCTCAAAGAAAACCATGTGGATGGATGCCCGTGATATGTGCTTGGCCTCCCGACTGAAAAAATCATAAATTTCCTGTAAACGGAATGTTCGGGTGAATGAATGTGGAGCTCGTAGGTTTGTCTGAAAATGCAAAAGGTATATATTGTTTGGTTAGTGCGGATGGTCTGGATCACAGAGGGAGCTTTACCTTCCTTTATGCAACCAAGTTCTATGTATTATCGCGGTTTATTCATGAAAACGGCCTATATAGTGTCACTGAAAACTCTTTCATTTGAATGAGTCGAGACACTGTTTCTGTCGGGCTGGCGGGTTGTGGGAGGAGCAAGATTTTGCGTATTCAAAAGTCGCCATTTTTGTTATAGAATTTGAAAATAGCCGTCTGAGCAAATGCAAAGTTTTCCCTATACATTTTAGAGTGGCCATGCGCACCATCTTCTTGGGCACGATTTGCTTTATTCTCTATAAAGATCAGTAAAGCCCAGTGGAGAGGTTTTTCAAGTTCTACATATGAATTGCAATGGCTTTAGTATAGGGATTTGGGCAGTAACAAAAAGGATTCCTGTCATCGAGGACAGCAGGTTGTCAATTTCTTTGTTTATGAGAATCTAGGTTTCTGTATGTGAAAGTAAATCTTAGGGAGTCCAAACATTCAAGCAAAATTTTATTTGCTTACATAGTTGTATTATCAAGTAAATTTACTCCCTTTGGATTATGACCAAGAAATACCCCTTCTAGAATACAGCTAAGAAATATAACTATTCTAGCCAAGTGGCAATCTTAAACTAACATTACGATGCCATAGCGTCTGAACGAAGACAATATCCTACCGATTGCTTTGAATAGACAGTGCTAAAGTTGGGATATGCATAACAATCTGAGCTCCAAATGAGCATCTATGGTTAGGCCAAAATTATGAGGCATTTAGATGTTCTAGAATTGTTTCCATGTATATGTGAGCTAAATTGTTGTTGCACATGCTCTGGCTTATCTTTTCCCATCTCTTTCATGGGGCATATTTGACTCCCACATGCAGGTGAAGCTCTACACATCTTCAAGAAAAGCTTGTCGGATCCTGGAAATGTGCTACAAAGCTGGGATCCAACTCTCGTGAATCCTTGTACCTGGTTTCATGTCACCTGTAATCAAGATAATAATGTTGTTAGAATGTAAGGAAAACTCATATTCCCTTTGCATCTCGAATGTGTGTTGAGAATTTATTTTGAGATTCATCCACATGTACATGAATTTCCAACATGAATATCTTATGTTGAGAATTCATGGTGCATTCATATGAAATGTAGAGCCAATATCTGTAGAAGTACAAAATTAGCTGAGTGACAAAAGGTACAACTATCATATGATGCTAATATAGGTGTACAATGTAATGAAAGCAACTAGGAAACAAACACCCAAGTACACTGGGAGTGAAAGAATTATCATGTCAGAGAGTCAAGCACGAATAGAAGAATGAAGAAGCTCAGGGTATAAAAACTAGTCCCAAGCATTGAACTCGAAATGATGAAAATATATTAGTCTGTGAGCCGTCATATGATCCATCAGAATATTGGCACTTATCATTTGAGAAGGAGCTCCACTCATCATTTGGCCTTGTGAAATATTGCAGAGACCTTGGCAATTCAAACCTCGAAGGACCCCTCGTTCCAGAGCTGGGAAACTTGAAGCATCTTCAATATCTGTATGATTTTAACCAAATAATAATATCTGTATAATATCTGTTGTGAGCAAAAACCACTTCCGATTTTCAATGGCTGAATTTTTTTTTTGATGCCAAAACAGAGAGCTTTATAAAAACAAGCTAACAGGAAAGATACCCACAGAGCTGGGAAAACTCAAAAACCTTCTTAGCCTTGACCTCTATAATAACAACCTTACTGGGTCTATTCCAGAATCTATGGGCGACTTAAAATCACTCAAATTTCTGTAAGTTCCATTAACTTGGAAAAATGTTAAAACTTAACCTGACAAAAAGCTTTTTCATAGTCTGTGATATCAAAGTAATATTTATTCATATCGTAGATAGAAATGCATTCATCACATTTCTGCGGATACAATATTGATTTCTGATTCTCATCATATATGCAAAATATGTAACTTGCTGGTGGCGGTGCATTAAACTTGCATGTTAGGATAAATATCTATCCACCTTTACTAATTAATATTTTCATGCGTATGCTTTCTCTAACTTCTATTCATTTGACCTGAAGCCGTCTCAATAACAACCGACTTATTGGCCATATACCTCGTTCACTCACCAACTTAACCAGTCTGAAAGTCGTGTAAGCAAACTCAGATATTCTAGATAGGCACTTATTTCAGTTATATGACTAGCATCTTAACTATTTTATTTTATTTTATAGAGATTTATCCTCGAATGACCTCTGTGGAACAATACCCATCACTGGATCTTTCGAGCATTTTCCTCTGAAAAGGTGGGCTTATATAAAAATTACTGGAGTTTCCTGTTAATGATTTTTTGAGGTGTGTTATAAAAATAGAATTCCTTATGTGTGCTTGATTTGTTTTGCAGTTTTGAGAACAATGCTCGATTGAATGGCCCAGAACTTATTGGATTAGTGCCATATGACTTGGGTTGTAATTGATGATGGGTTACATGCATTCTAGGGACTTTTTGAGCTTCTAAAACCGTGATATTTACAACCTGTTAAACTTGTAATCCGTGACTACCAATCTATCAACTCAATCAGGTCTCATATAGAATGTGAACTTAAGCTATAATGAGCGCCACTCAATTATTATAAGCTCTCATTTATATGTAGCTATGCCTTTATAGCTAAATATGTATTCAGTATTGGGTGTTTTGAGTTTGATCATTGACACAGAAATCTTACTACTGATGTAAAGAACATTAGCAAAGATAATCAACTATTTCTGTTGTGAGCATATCCGCTGATTAAGTTAGGACAATCAACAGAGATAGCGTTTAGTTTTTTTATTGCAGCAGTATTTCCTTAATGATGAAAAACTGAATCACCTGGTGCAGCATACAAGTTAGTAAGTAGAATTTTTGCGTCGTCTCAAATTTCTAGAATGATTTAAGAGTACCCAACACAACCTGAAGAAAAGAGGGAACTCCTGTAAATTAACATTAGAAACTGTGGAACACAATAATACAGAAGAACGTGACGACAGACAAAGTTCTTATTGGCAAGATAAAATACACATTGGAAGGCTCATGGCTGGACTATACTGAATGAAGAACGTTCGGAACTGTTAAAATACAGAAAATATAGAATACAAGAACATCGTGATGAAGAAGGAGGTTCCTGAGGTTTATCAAGCTAATTTTGGCAGACAGCAATTCTGAAATGTAAAGATGATACTATACTCGTGAAAAGATGGAGACAAGAATTTTAACACAGTTCATTCCAGCAAACATTTTCCTCCCAATGTATAACTTGACTCTTGGCTCTTAATAATCCAACGCCGATGTATCTACAAATGATCATGAAAATCACATTTAGTACACTTTATCTGTTCACTAATTTGGTTAATACCCATTCATCCTTTACCTTCATCAGATTCTTGGAATGCTCCAGAGTCCCACCTTGGGATGCTCCAACCAAGCTCGTCTTCCAGAGCTTTAATCCTCTTGCCTTGAGCACCAAAATCACTTAATGGTGTGGTGAAGGGATACACATAAATCACCTTTTCTGCTAGAGATCTGTAAGTTACAACATCACTTTTCACAAGGAATTCCATTGCATCCCGTCCAAAGAGACCATCAACTTCAACCTGCAGAAACTGCCCTGGTATTTAAGGAACAAAGCAGAAGAAACATTCAGTGGGCTGTCTCCACCATTTTTGTGTTACGTAACAAGTCCCGAATATTCGCCAGTGCAGTTTACTGTTCATGATTGTAAACAACAATATATGCAAAAGGAAAGATTTCGGTTTGATTTCCTCATGAAGCTTCTAAATCTGTTTCCCACATGGGAATCGACAATGGTTCAGTTTGAGCTGAAGTAGATAAAACCATGAAAGTGTGCATAAACAGCTTGATGGCTTTTTATCTGGTTTAGGCTTGAAGGTTGGAAAATGGGTCAGTTTGCATTTGGTATGGTTTGGGGGTAGCAGTCTAGTTTATCAGCCTTAATAATCATTCACTTTAGTTTAGCGGTTCTGCAGTTTGGGCTTCAATGAAATTTAACGGTTTGGTCTGAGACAGAGCCAAACTGAATCATGGGCAGTAACTCCACGCCTCTTGACTTTCAAGAAGTTTCTAACTTCCTTTATGTACCTAGAACTATGCAACACCATACCATGTCACCATAACTAGGATGTGTCTGTGATTCATATTCTTCAATCTGAAACAAGAATTGCCCAGCTATATTTTTAAAACTTAAAAGGTGGAGAGGTGGACACATTAGTCTCCGAGCTTGGCATCATCATATGCAGATTTCTGATGTGAATGTCAATATACATATTTAAGAATCGACGACAGAAACAATCATGTGAATGGGCATATTAAGAATCAAAGACGAAAAGATGGCAAAAGACAGCAAATTATAAAGATTGTGTGAATATGCATATTAAGAATCGTAGACAAAACTCGCTACCACTATGACAGATTTCTGTATCAAGTGAAGGCTAGCACTTAAAACAATAAGGGAATACTAAAATAGGGCTGAATTGTTACCATTTGGTGTATCTTCTATCTTTATGACCTTGGGATTCCTTTGTGTACTCTGAATGGCATTCAACAGCTTCTGCGAAGGCAGACATCAAATGTTTTAAAAACACATATAACATAAAAATATACTGAGGCCATGACACAACTTCTTAAACCGATTCGCCGACCCTTGTAGCAGTGCCTGCAGAGTCTTCAGGAATCACCCAAGGAAGTGCAAAGCTCGCATTCATAGAAGAAGTTGATATGCAATTTGGGTTTATATTTGATGGGCAAGACCGGATCTTCCTGCATTAGAAAAGAAAAAACATAGTTTTGTTTTAAGTCTTCCAGCCCATCAGTATTCAAGTTGGTGTTGAGTACATTTGTTCCATCTTGATAGTGAAGAAAACATCACACATGTCCAAGCTTTTCTTTAGATCAGAAAAGAAAAAACACCAATTTCTATAGAACAATTCTCTGTGAGTTCTTCACCTTGTCTATGGTATTTAATCTCTCTCCCCCTCTACAAAACTGTCGGTCTATTTCCAACATGAAACCCCCCGGATGCATACATGCAGAATCTCAAATCATCATCGGAAGGCTACATTGGTACATCTCAAAACCATCATGGAAGCAAGGCTACGGATATTGGAAAGAAAGAAAGAAAGAAAGAAAGAAAGAGCTATGCATACATACCCATCCAGAAGGCCCATTTCCATCGTTTGCGTCTTGGATTGCGAGTAAGGGGTCTCGGAGGCGATGGCGGAGGAAGGGCTAGACGCAGAGAAGAGAGCCAGAGCCAGGGCGAAAGGCGCAATGCCCAATTCTACGGAAGCCCTGAATGCAGCAGAATTTGCTGGAGAAGAAGGTGCGGATGATGTCAAGAGGCTTGTCTGGAATTGAAACCTGCTTTGCGTGTGCGTGTGAGAGGATGGAGGCAGAGCCAGTAAGGTCTTCATCATTGAGCAGGACATGGATAGAACGGGTAGAACTCAAACTAGCATATACACTATGCACTCTGAATGCTTATTTCTTCTGGAACTCCATCGCCCACGATGATGATGGGGAAGGCTAGAGCTCCGATTCCTTCAGAATGGAACAAACCCACCATTGATGATAGAGCTGCATTCGGAGTCTTTTGATCAAACAAGCTCGCTCAACTCTAAGTACTCTGAATGCTTACTTCTTCACCAAACTCCATAGCCCATGATGATGATTGGGGAAGGCTAGAGCTCCGATTTGCTTCAGAATGAAAAAGAACCCACCATTGGAGCTACAAGATATGATCTGAAGCCTTTTGGACTGAACAAGAAGCTCTCTCTTCCGACCATTGGTTCTTTCATTTTTTCTGGTCATTGTGACTCTATCAAAGTTTCTTCTTCACCAATAGTAGCTTGAAATACTGCAGTTAAACTTCAGACCTCCATTTTCTTCCTTAGCTTATTATGGCCATATGCAGGGATTGCATAAACTGCAGAACCTTACCAACAAATGCACTCTTGTATCACGAGTTACTGGTAATTGTAGTAGAATGTTCTTGAATGAATAATCAGCAAAAAACTTCACCACAGATTCATCACAGTAAAACTCAATCGACATGCCCTATGCCCTTCTCAATCAAGTATAAAAGCATATAACGCACATCAGTCATGATGCCATCCTCACTATCTGAACGAATGTATAAATAAATGCTCACTTTCTGAATGATGCAATCCTCACCTTTGGTCAAGAGGCCCGGAATGTATAAACAAACACCATAACAATGGAAGAGTACTATTGCAAACATTTTTTTTGGGCTACATTACCAAACATACCTTATAAGGATAATATCAGATATTATCCTTACCACTAAGCATAACTTGAGGCGATTGCTTGAACATTGTAATGAAAAGCAATAGCAAGTTGCAAATCCCCTATTTGATTGAATTAGGTCCACAGCTTTAAATTTATATAGCTTCTCATTAGAAAGGAGAGCTGTAGGGAGCCCGTATCAGTTACAACGATTGATCACAATTTTGTATTGAGGAAATGTAATGATCACAATTATTTATATGTAGTCATACCCTGTGGAATCAATCTAAATCGAGCTAAGAATATGATCTACCTTACAAGCAAATAGACACTCAAATAGAGAGTAAGATTTATGAACTCAACTTCCACCTACGGCATACATCACAGGTGATGCACAATTATTCAGCCGTAACTACAAGGAATCTGATCAACTTAGTACATGACTTCCATTGATACTTGGCTCTGGGCTCATCCATCTCTTTGTAGCTGTAGATCCATTACTCACATAACCTGAAAAGTAATACTAGTAATATGGCGGTGGGTATGATATCATTGCTGTAGTAGTAGTATTGATTGTTGTATGATCCCTTTGTTATACATCACTCTGCTCAGTAATTGCATTACCTGCTTGAGGAATGTGAGAATTGGAGGCATGATCTTGTGGCTTTCTCTGGTTTGGCTAACCCAGCTAGTAGCACTGTAGTAGTAGGCATTAAAAAAAAAAGGCATGGGAACTTGATTTGCTATCTTCATCATGCATGCACAAGTACATACCATTGGTCAGTGGAGGTTCACCATTCATCTTCCCTCAATTGCATCCACCCACAATGCTCTATAGACCTGTAAGACAGTAAATAACGACCTCCATACATTTGTCACACTTTTAAATATATATGTCGGCTGCAACTCATAGCCAACAACTGTCAGAATTTGATCAACATTGATGGCCGACTGCTAATTGCTGTGAAGTAATGAAGTGGATTTGCTTGAATAGACTGAAAAAGCGGGGGGGGAGCAATCTTTATTGAAATAGTTTGATATCTCAGCAAAATGATGAGTTTAACTTACTTCGCAATTCAAATGCACAAATATTTTCCTTACAAAAGAAGGTAGATATGGCTTACATGCACACACATATAAATGTGAAATAATATACCCTTATGGGAGTAGAAGGATGTGGGTGCATATAAATGAATATATGCAAGAATATATTCCCCGATGTCTTCATCGTCGGAGCAAAGATGTGTGCCTCTCCCATTGGAAGCGATAGGTCCATAAGAATCCGCTCTTTCCTTGAAGTTCTTCTTCCTATAAATCACGTGCAGTAGCCCTTTCAACATAGATTCATGACCACTATGTTCAGAGTGCATGCATTAACTTGCATGTCAAAAGCGACAAGCATTTCGCTGTAGTTCCACTTGATTTTCAGTTATGTATTCCTCGAGGTCTATATCTACAAGCACCACCTGTACTACAAAGCTGTAAAAAAACATTACTGATGTCCAAACGCAAACACACACGAATCTGTAGTAAAAATGTTCTTCGTGTTAAAATTACATAAATATGCAATAACTTACATTATAATATCGCCTAACGACCGTTGTTTTGAAGACCAGGTGCAAACGAGCTCAAATCTGAGCTGTAAACAGATTCATCATGCACATTCCACAATGTAGATGCTTTGTTTTCTTCCCACTTCAAAATCTCTTTCACATATTGAAATCCGGCATTCACAGTCGATCTATCTCGAGCCTTGAGCTGGAATGTGTACAGCTTTCTTCCAGTAGTATTGATGCTCTCAAAAAGCTTCTTGAATTTGTATGCAACGTAAGTATACGCTTGCGTAGCTAATGTTTGTGCGAGAGTAGACCCTCTTACAGGATCAAAATCTGAAAACCATTCACAAGTCCGCAATGGAACTCGGTGGACCTTCTTCTCAAACAGATCAAACTTGTTGAGCAACAGCACAAATGGAGTGTCACGGAAGCATGGGTGCCTTAAAATGTTCTCAAAGAGCTCTCGACTAAGTAACATCTTATTCTGAAGTGCTGAGCTTCCATCCGTCCACATCAGATCATATTCATCTAAAGCTACACAAAATATCACTGCACGTACATCTTCAAACATCTCCAACCACTTACAACCCGCTGTTATCCCCCTTGAATTAATCCGTATGAGATGATACCTATAAGCAAACAGTCAAAACCACATATGAATTTATTAGAAATGCTGGTACCATGAATGTATCAAATGTATTTCAAATTTTCTTAACGACTCTGACATATTCAAATACACATTAGATACTGTGCAAAAACTATGAGAAGCTTGTACAAACATAAACATAAACAAGCATTGTGTCATTCCTATTTACTACATGCTAAAAGAGGAACGGCATGGATCATGAACAAATTGAGCATTCCATGCAAGGAGCTGAGAAGACGATCACTTTTTGTTTAATGCTGCTTTTACAAACTAGACTTAGGATGTCCATTCAAGCATCCTCTACATGCTCACGTTTGAAAATAATCAGTTTCAAGCTCAAAGAATTCACATGTCCACTTGCGACATTTGGACAAACCCATAAAATACACCAGCATATGCACATACTTTAACAGGTCTCTCTGGAATGTAAAAGAGTCAGAAGACAGGTGAGCATGTAACCTTATGAGTGATGATGCCTGGTCATAGTTTTCATTGTATGCTTCTGAGACTGGACTTCGTTCATCGAGGGAAAACTCAAGCTCTGCAAGCCCCGATCCTTGTGTAACGCCTTCTGAATACAAAATATCACAATCTGTGGGCTCGTAATCATTTGATGATATGTCAACTACCTGCAACACAATAAAGAAAAAAACTCATAAAATAGACACCCCGAATGTCGATTTGTCTAAAGTTACATAAATAGCAATGCACAAAGGGTGGTTTAAAATATAAATAACAGCGCCTCGCACCCTTTCAAGAAAGTAATTCGCAACATCTGGGAGCATATGTAATTCAGACTTTCGTCTGTATGTAGCTTGGACTGCAGAATCCTTCCACATCTCTTCAACAACAGGAGCATACTCTCGGGTGGCTGCCGGGAAAAAGGCATCAAGTTGACCATTTGCCATAATCTCAAGAATCCAATCAGCCCTGTCTTTCAGCCTCGGATTAATAGAGTATGGATTCTTTCTTCTTCCCCTTGATTTCTCATTGGGCTCACCTGAACCAGACACATGCTTGCTAATGTTATGCCTTAATTCATTAGTACAACAAAAAGACATGTTGGAATCAATTACCTGAACGAGGAGATGTTGGCACTGATGGTTCAGCATCAGAAGTATCAAGCAAATGAGATGAGCTTTGCCCAGTTTCTGATGCATCCACATCTTCCAAAGCAAAATCCTCCTCGTCCTCAAAACGTTCACGGCCTTCAAGTAATATGCTGATATACCTGTAGATATTGCTTTGTATCATCAACTTCACATTCTGCAGCTCTTCTTGGGTGAATCCTGTTTCTTTGTACAAGAACTTAGCCTGTTGAGTTGCCAAGGGAAAAGGAAGTTCATTAATGAAAATAGAAAATTTAATGGAATAGTTAGGGCCTCGCAGAATAGGATGAAAGTGATCCATTAAGTGTATGTATCTGTTATGACAGATTCCCCAATTTCGCTATTCATCATTTCAATGAGGTTTCCACGTATAGTCTCAATGGAAAATATATTTATTCGATTGCAGCTGAATCTGCATGCTTTATAGTGAGAAAAATCATAAATTTGTCAAACTTCCACTATGAGGATAACATGTCTTTAAATGGCTCAATAGACACTGGAAGAGCATAAATCGTCACATTTGTATTCAAAGTTTCCATGCCACACATACAAATTGAATATTTTTTGTCTTTCACTATTTTTCTTTCTACTCAGCAAAAAACAAATTCTTGGCAACAAAAACCTGAAAACTTTAAATAAAGATTACGACAGTATGATGTATCAATTGAAGATCAAACAGATTTCCCTCAAATTAACCTGTATACTAGTTTTATCTTCCATTAAGTTCTTCATACTCCATAACATTTTAGACATAAAAAGGAAATTATATATTTTATTGTGTAGTTGAAAAGAATAAGAAGCAAACTGAACTTTTCAAAGGCCAAGAAAGTATTTAAGCAAGACAGAAATTGTGCTACCTGTTTAAAAATTGACATCCTACCTGTTTAAATATTGTACTTGTGCCTGATCCTTCATGCCCTAGTAACAATAAGTTGTATACTTTCTTTTGTTCCAAATAAGCAGGTATAGATCTTGAGCTGTGCCTCCAATTTCCGCTCTTTGGTGGCGTTGGCATGGAAAATAGTTTGTACAGAAACCTTGTTGTAGCCTGCCTACCAAAAGTCACGTAACAAAACCACGTACTCCCACCTCAAACATCCCATTATCATAGAGTCGTTTACAAAGAGAAATAGAAGAAAAAGTAAGGATCCAACTGTTTATCATTACAATACAAATTGACAAACAAGCCTTTACCTTTTCCCATATATTTCCAGGTGAGTTATTCTGCCCCTCCTCTTGATAGGTACCATCAGGATAAACCCATAGATGTGTACCAGGTGGGCATTGTACGCCTGCAAACTTTAAAGAAGAAAAAGAGTGAATCAGTATCAGGACCGTTACAACCCACCAAGAGTTGCTTGAGGAAAAGCCCAAAAGAAAAGAGATTTGCTTACCTTCAACATTTTCAACTCTATTTGAGTGATCTCTCTTCCATTCATGAACACTTCAGTGGTGCCATTGCTGGCTCGCTCCATTAGTCTACCACCAACATTAAGCTCTGCCGTGATGATCTTATCAGGCTTCTCTCCCTCCTAAACAGAACATGGAAGAATTTCTCACCATCAATATAAAAGCAAGGATTTTTCAGTTTACTTTTGCTACTTTCTTAGATGAATCAACTTGTTAAAATCTTTATTAATATCATCTTTATCCTGCAGGCACTTTACTATTTCCGATTTCTTTCTTCTTTGGCATCAAACATAGATGCATAATCTCCGGTATGTTAATATATCTGTGTATCTCATGCCTACAATATCTGATGTAGTGCAGAAGTGAATAAAGACAATGCAGCAAATTACCACACACACCTTTCCCCAGAGCCCAGATTGCCTATCATACCAATACCGCCCTGGCTTCAGCTTTGACGGGGGGCTACTACATCCAACCAGCTCAGCAAGCTCTTGTGCCCGAAGCTGCCTCCCATTAACAACCAAATCTTCAGGACGGAGCTGATTGGCTGAACACTCCCTTTCTGCCTTCATTATCTGCTGAACTTCTAACGGGCTTAATAGACTTTGTAAGAGCCTTGAAGGCTTTCCTAATGTTACACGTTTTCCTTCATCAATGGGATGGGTTATACATCCAATACATTTCCTTCCTTCTGACATTGAGCCCATGGCTTTGAGAATACAGCTTCGGCAATACTTGGCATTGCATACCAAGCAAGACTCTTTCTCTTGGAATTTCAGGGATCTCGAGCACTCGTAGCATTCCCCTTTCTTTCTAATCCTACTATTCAGGATTGATTCTTCTCTTACCTCATTAGGAAGGCTATTGGCGGGGCCCCTGTGATGGGCTTCACTTAATGGTGATAATTGCTGCCGCACTCGCTGTTGTTGTTGTTGTTGTGGCTGCTGCTGCTGTTGTTGAGCACTTGATAATCTGAAGCTTGAAGGGGGAATCCCCTTTTCATCATCGACGTCTTTTGAGAGAGGATCATGATCCTCCATCTCCACATGGAATGATTCGATCCTGGCCACTTGTTGGGCTGATGCTGAGAGAGATGGAGAGGTGGAGAGTGGAGGCGAATCATCATCGACCCTTCCATTTACTTCAGTTGCTAAACTATGATTAGGGCATTCGATAGGGAGGTCTAAACTGTGGGAGAAAGGAGGTCCTCCATCTGGACTCTCTCCTCCGGCTTCTTTGATTATTGGGATTTCCTTCTCCTTCTCCACATTTGCAACCACCATCCCTTGTTCAGATTGCGCATGGGATGAGATCGATGTTTCCAGCTCCTCTTCCACTAGGCCTAGCTGCATTTTCCTTCCGAATGACGAAAGCTCGGTCTGCGAGAAGGTGCTGGGAATGGCTTCATTTAGGGTTTCAGAACTGATTGGCGCTTCTGTGCTGATCAATGCTTCTGCTTTGGACACGATATTAGCGAGGCAAGGACCTTCGTAGATTGTGGGGAATGAGTTCTCAAGCCTCTCTCCATCAGGAATGGCCGTATCCAGAGGAGGAATGCTTTGCAGAGCCTCTTGCCATGATCGATCCTCGTCCTCTGTTACATTCTGATTCTTCTCTCCCATGGCAGCTAGAAATTCTTTGAGCAGAGATCTGCAGAGCGTCCTATCCCCAAATCTTAGAAAGCAAAGCCAAAACAGAGAGCCAAATGCCTTCTTTCCCTGATGGAAGAAACCGAAGCCCTAAACTCTGGAAACAAAAACGATCACTGAGTGCCTTGTGGGGAAGAGCAATTAAACCTCGATCTGCAGGAAACTGCTTCAGCTTACAGAAAGCGGATGCTAATGAGGGCCCACAATCCAAGCCCTAACCCTAACCCTAACCCTGAAAGCAGGGAATCTTCACCCGAAACAGAAGGAAAACTAGCTCTTTAGCTGTAGCCCAAGGAGTAGCCAACAGATTTTGCTTACCAGAAGAAGATGGTCCAAAGGATGGCAATGAAGAGCTCGAGAAATGAGGCAAGAGGAGCTTCAGTCGGCCATAGCCAGCTGCACATGGAAGATACGGTCTTTTTCTACCTCCCTTCCGGCATCTGCCCAGGGGAGAAACACGGCCTTCTACTTCCTTGCAATCTCACTTCCGACATCTTCCCACAGGCAACGAGCTATGGAGCCGATGCTCCATTCCGGGGGGGTGATTAGGACCTCTCCGCAAAAACCCTGAGTAGGGTTTCTCTGAGCTCAGTCCGTCTGCAACAGTGCCCGGAATGGCGAATTCTGCGAGCAGAGGCGCACACACGGGCGGCAAACAGCTTAGGGTTTCTGTGCAGCGCCGAGGCACACGCACAGAAATGCCGGGTTCACCGATTAGGGTTTCTGAAGCTCCACGCGCCATATCCGTGTATCCGCCATGGGGGCGAAGGGAGGTCGATCGAGTGCGGGGAAAGCAGGAAGGCAATGGGGCAAAGGGTTAGGGTATTCTCGAGCTCGCGCGATCTGTTGGGGATTAGGGTTTGGATCGAAGGGCCGACGATGGCGATTCGGGGATTAGGGTTTGGATCGAAGGGCCGACGATGGCGATTCGGGGATTAGGGTTTGTCTGTCTGTGCGCGAGACAGACACAGACAGACACAGAGATGGAGATGGAGATGGAGATGGAGCTGATTTCGTACGTATACGGTACGTATCCGATACGTATACATGACCGTATATATACCCCGCATCGTATGTGCCGGTATGCATCCATGCATGCATGCATGCATGCCTGCATGTGTGCGTGGATGCGCATATGCGTGCATGTGTGCCTATGTATGCACATGCGTGCAATTGCATGCATGCATGCAGTGAATACATACATCCGGAGGCATCGTATGCAATTGGCATGCATGCATGTATGCATGCGTACGTGCGTGCATGCATGCATGCATGTGTGCATGGGCGCATGTGTGCATG
>JBBBWG010028888.1:44761-56135 GCA_037176905.1 Azolla pinnata
ATTGGCATGCATGCATGTATGCATGCGTACGTGCGTGCATGCATGCATGCATGTGTGCATGGGCGCATGTGTGCATGGGCGCATGTGTGCATGCATGCGTGCGTTTGCGTAGTTATGTATGCATGCATGTAGACACACGGTGTCCCATGCATTCGCAGTTCGCAGCTGCATTCACATACATGCACCGTATAAATACGCATAGACATCATGTGTGTGTGAATGTATGTATGTATGTGTGTGTGTGTGTATGCGTATACTTTCGACTCGTCTATCCATTCATGGACACAGCCAGATCGACGAGAAATCCCAGACTCCGATTCAGTGTCGATGGCACCAGTTGCAGATTATATGCACTTGTAGCTCGAATTCGAGCCCGACTGCGACAGAAGATCTGCTTGCAGAGCCCGTGTCCCCTGCCGAGTGCATTTGCTAGCTATGTAGGTTGGGCTCAACCGCAGAATGCATCTGCAATTCCTGCAACTCTGCCGGAAAAACAAGATGCATCTGCTGCTGCTGGACGAGTCTTGAAAGCTGCAACAATGCGCCCTACAGAGGCCGGATGAGGCATCAGATTGCCAGAATGCATCGTTCTGCAGCTCAGATTCCCAGCGGAATATGATCGGGCCTCGTTCATCCGGAGAGAATGCTTTTTGCAACCAGGGTCATGCTCGAACTGAAGAATGCAATTGCAGCTGCATCGGGCTCAACGGCAGAATGGCATCCGTACTTCACATTCCTGCGGGCTATCCGATTCTGCACCCATTGGTTTATCAGATAGTACGCTTTGCCTGATATATATATATATATATATGCGCTTATACACAACCTCAATGTCTCCCTCGATCTGGAAATGATCTAGGAATGAGTTGTTGTCGCATGATCGGAGCTGAGATCAAAGAAGCATGATCACATAGTCTGTTCACTTGGGGAGCCCTAGGATCATAAAAGCTTGCCCATTTGGCCACATCTGGGGGGCTCAGAGGCTTGCTGATAGGCTTTTTCCGAGGCTCCCGATTCTCGAGGAACGAAAGTTTACTCGGCTTCGTCTCGATTTTTAACCCGATGCCCGATGCATGTGGTTCAAAGTTTTACGGTATCGTCGATGCAGAACGCAGAGCAGAGTGCCTGTTTACAAAGCTTTCTCGGAATCCAAGACTCGTGACAACATGGTTTCACATTGAGATACTCTATTACTTGCGTATCTATATGTTTATCTATTGTATGTATGTATGTTTGTACGTATGCATGCGTGTCTGAATGCATGAAGCAATGTACGTACGTATCGCATGTATGTGTGTTTGATGTGCATGAAGCGATGTATGTGTGCATGTATGCATATGTGCGCGTTTGAATGCACGAAGCAATGCATGTATATGCATCGATGTTGTTGCAAAACGCGCATTTTGTTTGTAAAATATGTTTTTTCGAATGCTCGGACGTATTCTACACGTATTTAGCATTTTGAAAACTGTGATTTTCTAGCTGAATATATAAATATCAATAATTATTTCTTGCCAGCGCTGCTATTTTGTCTTTAAGATGAATATAAACTTATAATTCAAAGTTGATTTTCCACAATTTAAGATTTTATTGATTTACTAATGCCAAACACTGGAATATGCGATTTTTTTTTGTGATATATAGGTTTAATCGATCGTAAATTTGTACAATTATCTAACAGTATTTTAACGTATTTAACCCCTATTTAACGTATTTAACCCGGAGATAACAACTGAATGACAAAATATGCATTCCAAGCATTTACATATTTTTATTAAAATACTTATAAATTGCGCAGCATACGTACTGTATGTGTACAATATGCGATGTATGTAACAAAATGATATGTACATGGGTATGTATCAGTTGTTTGGTCATGTTGTTTCAATGCGCCGAACTTGTTCTAACAACCAAAGGGCAACAAACGCGTGTTCTCGCAATCAGTTTTGCACGATTCATCGATGGGTGTTCAAATCCAAACGACACAAGTGCAACGAAAATTCGATCGCTCGATCAACTGTTGGAGCCGATCGATTGATCGTTTTCGCCTTTCCGAGAACTCTTTATCGACGTCTAGATCAGCATTGAATGCATCACGAATCTTCGACTGGAACAGCGCACTCACGCAGTTTAGCTCTTTAACGATCGATACTGTGCACACTCGTATGCATCGATCTAAAGATGTTAGCACCACATGCATGCATACATTTGGACCATAGCCAATATAGATTCATGCATGTACATGCATGCATATATTTGAGGATTTGGACGAATACCCGTAATAGAGGGCGATCGTTCCGATGCAAGAAGACAACGATCTCAGAATAGACATCTCATGTTTGTACCCCTTTAGCTAGACAATACGAAATAGTTTAACGAATCGAGATCGTTTTCTTTTTGTGAGTGAATTATTCTTTCATTAATTATAGTGAAAAAACATCAAATGGATTACACCAAGCGAGGTCCTTGGCTTGTGCACAGAAATAACCAAGATGGCCCTTGTTACTTATAAGTTGCAATAGAACACTTCACTAGGCCTTAAAATTAGACCACGTCAGCTGATTAACCACCTACGTGTTGTGTTAACTAGAGTGCAGAAGGGAGCTTAATCCACACATTTTCAGTAATGCTATTTCGTATGGGTATCACTTCATTAAAAAAGGGGATGCGTTTCTGCGACCTATTTTGTTCTTCCTTTTGCGGAGATTCCAGTCTACAGGCCTTTCTTCTACCCATTTCGTCTGATATTCAGAGATGTATTCTTTGACCCGTTTTGTCTGATATCCGGAGATTGTTTCTTCAAACCCGTTTGGCCCGATATCCGGAGAGTGTACAAGATACAGAGGAATCGATCTACTACTGATCCAGAGGAAGATTCCATTCCTCCGTTGCTCTCAGCCAGCGATCCAAAGCCGAGGGCAAGGGCCTTTGTTCTGCCCGATTCCGTCGGATACCTGGAGCTTCGTACAAGGCAGAGGGATTCCGAGAGGGAATCTATCAGATTCCAGGAGTGGACTATCAAATTCCAGGTGGGAATCTATTGGATTCCAAGAGGGAATCTATCGGAATCGAGAGGGAATCTATCGGATTCCAAGAGTGGACTCTATCAAATTTCAGGAGTGGACTCTTATCAAATTCTGGAATCTATCGGATTCCAAGAGGGAATCTACCAGATTCCAGGAGCGACCACGTTCCAGGACTGGACTATCAGATTCCAGGAGTGGACTATCAAATTCCAGGTGGGAATCTATTGGAATCCAAGAGGGAATCTATTGGAATCGAGAGGGAATCGATCGGATTCCAAGAGTGGACTCTATCAGATTTCAGGAGTGGACTCTTATCAGATTCTGGAATCTATCGGATTCCAGGAGGGAATCTACCAGATTCCAGGAGCGACCACGATGGACTCTCTCGGCTTCTGGGAGCGAGCACGAGGGGAATCTATCGGTGAGCCGGGGCCGAGAGATTCCCGATCCATTCGGAGCGAGAATCTCCAGCGGGGAGATTCCAGAACGGAATCTCTGGGAAGGAATATTCCGGAGGAGATCTCTATCCACTCCTCCATCTCTCGCATCTCTCTCTCTCTCTCTCTCTGTTTTTCTCTGTTTTTCTCTTGTCTCTTTTCTTTGCACTTCTCTGTTGTGTTTTCTTCTGTGTTGCAGAGAAATGCCGACCTTGAACGTGAGCACGAACGTGCCCCTCGACGGCGTCTCCACCTCCGACATCCTCAAGGACCTCAGCAAAGCCGTGGCCAGAACCATCGGCAAGCCCGAACAGGTATCTGCTTCCTTCCGCCATCAGAATTCTAGGGTTTTCTTCTTTCTTCAAGACAGAAGAAAGCGCATGCAAAAGCCTTTCCTTGTGTCGTTTGCTAGCGCTAAGACTTGTATGGAAGTTCTGTCCAAGTTCAGCTCGAGGAATTCGATGTAGCAAGCATCATGCAGAACAAAATCGCAGCAGTTATTCTGTTCAGAAATTTTACCTGGAGTTGGGACTACTAAGCCATAGAACCCTGATGGAGAAGACATGCCACCCATGTGAGAGAAGCAATTCCCATCTTTTCTGTGTTCCGTGATGTTTATCTGACACCCAAAAGAATTATGGTTAAGAAAAGCTTCTGACGCAGATGATGGAAAGGGAGAAGAAATTGCTAGCTATGAACCAGTGCAAAACCTTACTTTCAGTGTTTGAACTGTTGCCAAAAACATATGACTGACATCGGAGACAGTGCATCCAGCTTTCTTCTACACATTTCTAGTGTTTGTTTGTATTATGCTCAAAATGTTAACCGATTTGGTGTCTTATTATAGACCTTATAGGTATCAGAGGCTAGAGCTGAAAACCTTCATTATTTGTGGGACACATGCATGTTGTACATCTAATAGAACAGACACAGCTAATATACAGCATATAGGAAACATAGGAGTTACACCTTTGTAGCTAAACATTTTTACATGGTGTACGTGACATACAAAGAAGATCGACATCTGAGAACCCCAAAGCTCCAAGTAAGAGAGAAATAAACAATAATGTCAAATTTGGGAAAAATGGTCAAATGTTCTGTGCAGTAATGTTTATATGAAATACAGCTGGTTGTTTCCATTACTTCACTATTTCCACAA
This sequence comes from Azolla pinnata, assembly GCA_037176905.1. Classification (NCBI taxonomy): domain Eukaryota; kingdom Viridiplantae; phylum Streptophyta; class Polypodiopsida; order Salviniales; family Salviniaceae; genus Azolla; species Azolla pinnata. Next base: position 49,384 of record JBBBWG010028888.1, read on the forward strand.
GTGCTTGGTCACCCCACCTCAAGCACCCATCTATACTATTTGAGCAGCAACAAATTTGGCATTTTCTTTTTATAGACATCCACCTGGGGAAGTAACACTAATTTAGTGGCATTTAAATAATAAAAGACAACTCAGAGTATATCAGAAGTTTTCTGCTGTTTTCACAGAGAGTATGGAAGGGTATATTTCTGTTTAATGGCAGTCCTGATCAATGTCAGATAGAGGTAGCATCTCCATATGAATATTATGTGTTTGTGTAGGTTTGTGTCATATGTACATGTTTCACTTGCTCAACATAGACACAAATATATAGTCATACAAGTAGATCCTAGATCTCCTCGGTATGTGTATCTACTGTAAAATGGTATATGGAAACAAGTCCATAGTAGTTGAGACTCCTGATCCTAACCATGTCTTTCTCATGAATTATACATGTAATCTGCAGTATGTGATGGTTCTCATAAGAGGGGGCGTACCCATGTCATTTGCTGGTACTGAAGAGCCCACAGCCTATGGTGAGATCGTTTCCATTGGTGGCCTCGGACCATCAGTCAACAAATCCATTAGTGCAGCCATTGCAGAGATCCTGGAATCCAAGCTTTCTGTGCCAAATTCTCGTTTCTATCTTAAGTTCACTGATGTGAAGGTGAGTCTCAAAGTTGTGAAAGTAGTGAAATGGGCATTTCTGAAGTCTATTTTTATTCGAAATATTGTTTATCGGGCAAAAAATAGAATATATATTTGCCTTGATGGACTGAATATATTTTCTATATAGTGAGGGGAGCAGCCATTGCTTTGGGTCTTATTTGAGTAAGAATTCTAAACATGACAAGAAGCTCATCCATGATTGATTTGTTCGTTATGCTTCCTCAGGGATCAGATTTTGGGTGGAAAGGATCGACATTTTGAGGCAATGAGAGTGAAATTTGGGTTGCTCCCAATTTGCAAGGTGTCTTAGTATCAGAATAAGTTACCAGATAAATTCTGTATCCACATGCTTTGTTTTGATGGAATATTTTTGAAAATTCTTGACACGTTGTGAACAAGAATGTTTGGAGATCCTGCTCAGTTGCTTTTTTCTAACTAGTGACCACGGTTGAGTATTTGAGCTATGTTACATTTCCTTGTATGAACTACATGTTGGGGTAACGTAATCTGAAGTCTCAAGTGCTACATATTTGAGGGATGGCCATTGGGATGCTAGGTTGGATATTATATTACTTAGTTCTCTTGTTTTCCTCTTTCCCGTTGTGCTTTTAAAACGTGGGAAGTATAGGCAACAGATGAATAATGCAGGTCCAATGCATACATGTGCATACACGTGCATACCAAAGTCAAACACAACTATTGTTGCTCCATAGCAAATATTAAATCCCAGTAAATGCTCTTCAATATTCATTATTATACAGGTAACAGATGTGTGCGTGTATTAGCTACGAATAAGCACAAAGAAATGACCAGTAAGTGCTACTTATGATCTTATCTATCATTGCTTCAGAAATGCTAAACCAAGCTTAGACTATATTCAGTAGCAGTGAACGCATGACCAACGAATGCTTTGATTATCAAAACTACATGAGACGCGCTTTGTCAGTATTGTAATTGCATGTATTAAAACAAGTATGTTATTGTTAAACAGATGCACCACATTAAAGTACCCCAATGTTCAACTTTCAAGATATACTATGAATGTTTTCCGTCCTCCTTTACTATTAGAATGTTTATAAGTCCCATAATTTAATTACGAATTGACCCAAATAATGCTTTTACTGAGCTGAATCACTGTTAGCCATAAATATATTATGGGGAAAAATTTATTGGACTTACACATTTTGCATTTCACCTACAAAAGATAGTGCTACAAAGATATTCTCCAGACATGGACATATAATGTGGTCTCTGTTTAAGTGGTTGTAATTAATCTACTTTAACCATACAAGGTGTATATTTTATCAATCAAGGGGCTACTATGGGATATGGAGTTCAAAATCAGTAATTTGTAGCCCTGAAATTGAGAAAATTCACCAACTTCATTTCATTGCATGCACTGAATTCAAGACTTGTAACATACAAAAACAACCTTCAAAACTTAATGGATAGATCTAAAGAATCGAAAATGTAAGGTAGTTGTTCAGTTGTTTCACAATCATGAAGTTATTCATGTCAAAAGGTGACAAAAAAAAAGGAACCGTAACAAAAGTTCATTGTTCGGGGTGTTCCTGTGCTCAACAAGAAACGCAACGCAAATTAACCATTTGAAAAATCTTACTTCCCTGAAAGATCTGCTCTTTCCTCTAACATTACCCCTTTAGGAGCAATCTACAATCATGACAATATACTGCATACAAACACTTGACGAGTGGGCTTAGACAATCTAACATTTCGAGATTTTTCCAAAACGGTTTCTTTTGTCCCAATTTTGTCAAAAACAAACAAGCTGGTATGACAACCTCATGAAAGGAGAAGACAGTCATTGTCACTTATCGCTTCTTTGGATGAATGTAGAAAATGACCATTCTATTTTATTGCACCAGCATGAGTGAATCACAAAGACGACTTGATTTATGACAGTCTCATGACTCATGAGGTTGTTATTCCACACACAACATTCTAAAATATGAAGCCTGAAAAATACAAAATGAATGAACTGGATACAGCCCTAGAGAAATATAAACACATGGAGAATGTTACTCGTGCTAGGATAGGGGATAAAGTTTATGAATACCACCTTTGAACCTACACAATGGTATTGCACCTAAAAGAGATGTTTCAGGGGTTTCCAACCTTATATATCCACTTCTGAGATTTCCACAATTTCCAAAAATTGTGAGTCTTTTTTGAGTTTCAAAGGCATGATGATGTCCATAGTGAAATCTCTCATTTACTCCAACACTTCTGGATTTCCTTGTTTCAAGTAAGCAAATCTTCACTCAGCAGCTTTCTCATAGTTTGGATTTGTTTGAAATCATGCAGCATGTGATTTCAACAGTTTTTATGTCTGCCTCGTTATAATGTTTTTCTTTCCCACTTCCTACTTTTCTTGCAACTTGCAAAATTTTAGCACTCCAGAGAGGTATCTATATCATTGGACAAAGACACCAGAATGGGTTTAAACAGAAAAAAAAGGATCTGAGAGAAATAAACTAAAACAATCAAATAAAAATACGCATCACCATAAAAGAGAAGCTACTAAGGAGATATATGAATTTAAGAATGAAATATTAAAACCTGGATTCATTTTTACCAAGGGCTATTGACCACTCAGTACAAACGCTTGCAATAGGCTTTGTGCTGCATGAGTTTGATCTGGGGTCCCAGAGATCTCTACTATCCTCTCACTAGAACCAGAGATTAAGCTTTTCAGCTTCACTTTTGCACCAGATATCTGTAAAAGCAACAAAAAGTTGTCATCATATATTGCAGGAGTCATATGTATACTACAAGCATTAGTTTTGAAAAGCAAGAAAGTTTGCTAGAACCTTGCAGATTTGTTGCATATTACTCCCACTATCACCAACAATGGATGCAATTGCATGTTCAGGAACAACCACTTCAACAGTTTGAGATGCGATGAATGTTGTATTGGCCCTAAAACCGAGAGCTGAACAATTTAAATGTGTCCACTGAAAATGTCTGTTTGCACTCTTAAAGACGTACATACCTTGCATCACCAAGGTGGTCACGTGAGTGTCCACCCCCAATGAGATCCGGATGCATGTTACCTCCAAAATCCTGTGTTATGAGTTTGAAAATGATATCAAACCCACTTTTGAACCACAAAGTCAGACTCTTATGAATTTCCCTTCTGCTAACATACCTGTGGTGGCCATGTTGAGAAAGAGGGTTTCTCATTATATCCGATGGGCACATCTGGATATGGAGTATATCTGCCATCATATGGTGCAGATACAGGCATTATGGGCGCCCTCAAAGAAAGCTGAACCTCACTCTTGGGCATCATTCCTGAGTATGGCAGAGGTTTGGGATCAATATAACTTGGTCCAAACTTTGTGAGGAAAAAATTGTTGCGCAGCTTGGTTGTTATCTGCATTAGTGCTTCTTGTGAAGACATGAAATTACCGATGATCTGTGACAATGGCTCTATGTTAAAGCTTCTACCAAGTTGAAGATAGACAAAACCAAGCAAGTAACGGTAAATCTTAGCTGTATAACCTTTTTGCATGTTTCCAACTGAATTCAAGATAGCTCACCTCAACAAGTTCATCCGTATGCGCAGCACATGGTGGTAAGCCCTCTTTCCCATGGATATGAATCTTTGCTCGGGTCATTTTCCTCATTTCTATCATGATATGTCCACCTCTTCCTAGAAGGCATCCAGCCTGATCAGCAGGAACCAGCAGCTTCGTGTTAACAATTCCATCTTTATCCCGATCAGAGAAGAGAATCTTGCTATGAACAATCATGACAGCTTTCTGGGCCTTGGAGAAAGGATCCTCGGGCATCTAGAAAAGAAAGTAGAAGATAAAATTCAGGTGGGCAATGCTTGCAATTTGGAATAATTAGCTAAGAGGGTATCCTTGCAGGTGGGCAATGCTTGTCAATCTTACTTCTGGGGCAGAAACACGAACCACTCTCTCATCACCTACATCCGAAGATACATCAATGCTGATCTTTGCACCAGTCTCATCGCGAATGCTCCGAACAATACTACCACCTTTCCCAATGATACTACCGATCTTATCCTTGGAACACAAAATTCGAAAAGTTAAATCTTCTTTTTCACCCAAAGGAAGTCTGGGTGATAATGGTCTTCCCATCATTGCACTGTTAGACAGCATATTCCCGCCCATATATGTGCTTTCAACAGAATGTGACAGTTTAATGGAAGCTGCAGCCATATCTTCATTCTCCTTTTTAGGAGGGTTGTTCCGCAACTGTGTAGATACAGCAAGGAGAGCCTTCTTTATTGCAATCAAGTCCCCTGTTATCTGGAAGACGCACGTAAATTCAGGACATAAAAATAAAAATTGGGTGAGAAGCAATATCATATTAACAACAAAACTTAACACGCAATGGAGATATAACTGTGATATTTGCCAGGCTGCAATATTGCTCTTGTTTGCCTCAGAAGTACTTTAGAGGGTTACTAATTCCAAATGCTTGCATATTTTATCATGCATTAAGGGAAAAAAGGTTTTTTTACCTGTACAAGTTCATCTGAAGGTAATGCGCACAAGGGGATTTGATTTCTAGGAAGGACTCTAATTTGTGCCCCAGAATCTTGCCGTATCTGACTAATGATCTTGCCTCTCTTTCCAAGCAAGCAACCTACTTGGGTAGTGGGCACAAGTAACCGAGTGCAAACCTCTCCCCGAGGTTGTTCAGCATTCCCTTCCAAATAACTAGGCTCAACCTCCATAATCCTCTGGTGAACCCTCAGTAGAGCTTCTTGAACAGGAGCAATTCCACCAGAATAAGCGCCCAATTCATCATTCTCATGATTACCATCATGACGACCTTCCATGCCACCATTCTCACCATTATGTATTGAAAACCCATGGTTTTCTTCATCACCATTGCACAAATTCTCTCCTTTGCCATGCTCTTGCTCTTGCTCTTCTCCTACACAGAGTTTACCATCATCCTCTCCTGCACAACCTTTACCATCTTCCTCTACTACACTAGCTTTACCATCATTCTCTCTTGAACTAGCTTTGCCACCGTCCTCTCCTATACTAACTTTACCATCTTCCTCTCCACTAACTTTACCATCATCTTCTGCTAGAGAGGCTTCACCACCTTCTTCTGGTACAGCTGCATTGCCACCTTCTGCCACAGCTGCATGGCCACCTTCTTCTGCTACAGCTCCTTTGCCATCATCTTCTCCTACAGCTGATTGTCCATCTTCTTCACCTACATCTTTATCATGCACAATTTTACCCTCTTCTTCACTTAAAACTATACTTTTGTAATCTCCTCCTACTTCTAAAGCCATGTCTTTACTATCTTCACCTCCAAAGATTGCACCTTTTCCATCTCCTCCTCCTGAGACTATATCCTTACTATTATCTTCAGCTGCAACTATACCTTTACCATCCTCCCCTCCTGTGTCTACAGCTTTGTCATCGCTTTCTCTTGCAATGACCTTATCGTCCATACTTTTGCGATAATTCCCAGGCCCTCTGAACTTCTGTGGCTTAAATCCTTCTTCTTTTGCGGAGATGGCGACGACACGCTCGTCGCATCCAATGACAGCATCCTCGATCCTCACCATAGCTCCGGTGTCTCTCCGGATGGATTGAATTATGCTTCCTCCTTTACCTATTACACTACCAGTCTTTCCAGCGGGACACAGGATACGAAAGACCGTTTGATCCCTCCAGAATGGTGACGAAAATGAAGAAGAAGATGGCGGATAAATCGTGGATGACGATGACGACGACGACGACGACGACGACGGGAACGAAGATCTTCTTCTTCCCTCTCTTTCCCGTCTCCTTTTGTGATGGATTGCTACTCCATTTGTTTCTGCCTCGGCGGCTAGATGAGCGAGAGGGCGCTTACCTGGCAAGCTGCTCATGGCTGGATTTCGGTGACGATTGATGGAGGAATCGAAGGAAGGTGCTCGGGATTTCCAGCAGACAGCTTCGGCTTCGCAGATTATACGGTCTGCGAGGGATGCGCAAGCTATGGCGGAGGAAGAAACCCGGCCACGATCGTCTGTGTCTGTTTCGGCATCGCTGTTCTCCTCCTCCTTCGTCTTCGTCTTCGTCTTCGTCTTCTTCTTCTTC
>JBBBWG010028899.1:3952-40805 GCA_037176905.1 Azolla pinnata
AACAAGCCTTCTATTGTGTCAATGTGCTAATGAGTGCTTTTGGGTTATCATTTACAAAAGCTTTACCATTAAATTTTGTGTATACGGATTGACATCCACGTAATGGCATTTATAGATGCACAAAGTTACCGTAAACTGATAATGTTTTTCAGCTTATTTAGAATCAAAGTGATAAGAATACCAACCTGTGAACAACAATTATAAGTTTAGAAATGTGACCTCCACATGCTCACAAAGTTGTGACCGCTGGTTTTCTTTCATTATTCCACATACATAGATTGTCGGTGATAAGGTTCTACTTGAGAAGTAAAACAAGTCCATTTTTGTCTATAATGAGAAGATATAATAACAATAAGAAGGTTGTGGCAAGGGAGTCGGTTAATGGCAGTCAAATAAATGTCTCCTGAAGAGAGATTACTGTTCAGATATCTCAATCCATTGCAATGCTCCACAAATTTAGGACATGTTTTCTGGACCGTTTATGTCAATTTTGACATGAATGTATAGGTATGGAACAAACCATGTCTATAATATTCACCTCAATTTCCTGACAAGCACAAGGTCTAAGCATTATCTTCTCACGATTTGCTTCACCACGCATAGCATTTTGATCTTTCATCATAAAGATAAAATCTCTGAAAATTCATACATTTCACTGAGCTGCAACATCTTCCTCCTCAAATCTAGCAAAGCTGAATCACAATGCATAGCATTTTGGTCTTTCATCATAAAGATAAAATCTCCGAAATTCATACAATTTCACTGAGCTGCAACATCTTCCTTCTCACATCTTGCAAGCTGAAATCACAATGCATAGCAGTTTGGTCTATCTTTCATCATAAAGATTAAATTCTACAAATTGGTACACTTCACTGAGCTTCAACACCTTCCTTCTTACGCTCCAGCAGCATCTCCCGAAGCAGGACCATCTCCCTTATAAAGTTGACATATGTGTAAGGCCTTGCAGCAGCTTTCAAGAAAGGCCTACGCTTGGATTCACTATCGGCCATTTCGTGTGTGTCTTCCTCTGTCATGTCATCTTCTGAAATTGAAAGATTGCCTTTCCTTGATCTATTCTTTCGGAAAACGTTAGCTGAACTTGCATCCCACTCATCTTCATTTTCGCTTTCGTTGACCACATCATCATTCTCGCTTTCGTTGCCCATATCATCATCCTCGCTTTCATTGCCCATATCATCATTCTCGTTTTCATTGTCTAGATCAACCCACTCACTTTCGTTATCATACGTATTTTCACTCCTACCCTCCCAATTACCTCCATTCCCATCATCATCACCATCACTTCCATAACCATATCTATCTTCACTTCCAACTTCATCATTTTCGCTTTCATTCTCATCACCAGCCCAATCACCGATTTCAATTTCACTGTCAGTCCCACCATAGGTATCAGAATACATACCTCCTTGTTCTTCTCTGTCCATACCTCCAAGCGTCGAAGCTTCATTTTCTTTTCCTTTATTTGAAGATTGTGATCCTTCATTTTTCATCCAAACCCTTGAATGAGGATAAGGAACATGATACATAAGCTTCACAGGATGCATGGAAAACAAATGCTCTAAGCATGCAAGCCGTGTTTCTTCAGATGCATTTTCATATGCTGAAATGATCTCTTCATGAGAAGCATCCACATCTACGCCCAGAATCTTGCAAAAAACTCCATAGTAGCTATCATTTTCATGAACTGTTCCAGCAGCCTCAAACAGCAATCTTTTCAACCCATCGATAAACTCAAGCTGGGGTTCAAATCTCACTTGATAGCGTGGTTTTCTCACATACACTAAATCAGGACGAATCCATCCTGTGTAAGTGGTAATCCGATTCTTGATAGGTAATGTGAGCCGAGAGGATAGATGAGCCTTATCCAATACCTCACCAGACTCTACCGTTATCTCTGAAACAAGGCTCCATTCCTTCCACAAAGCTTGGTTCTCGTATTTGAAAGGCAGCCTCACAAAGACATAGAAGAACTGAAGGCCTACCGTTTCATCAAAGGTCTGGACTCGGCGATCGTAGCTGACCGATGCATTATATATGTCGACCTCCTCGATCTCTTGAAGGTTGCTGAGGGTAGACCACATGAAGACATAGTCATCCGCAGGTGAAGTAATCGGCTGTATGGTACCGACAACAGGGGCTTTGTAAGAGTAAGGACCGAAGGGCCCAAATTTGTAGAATTCATCCGGCTGTTTTCGATAAGGTCCAGCGGGTTTCTTCTTCTCGGCATTGTCTTTGAGCTTTCCGGTGCTCAAACGCTTGTCGGGGCGTTTGGGTCTCTGCTTGCTTCTGCCTGCCTGGGGGATTACCCGCTCACGGCGGTTCTTTCGAGGGTTTGGGAACAGGAATGCGCGGTGGATTGAGAGTCTAGGGTTCAGGAAGTTCCCCTCGATCCGGGATCTAGGGGTTGTGCGAGGAAGGCAACAGTGCCGTCCCGCAATTGGGCGATGCTGGATTCGATGGGGAGGGAACATAGAAGAAGAATTCCAAGCGAATGCAGAGGGAGAAAGGGGAGCAGAGAAGAAAGCCATGGAAGCTCAGATCAAAATCTGGTTTTTCTTTCAAAACAGAGGGTTTTAGTTTTCTCCAAGAGTTCCTCCAAAACTGAAAACCATGGCTAAAGATCAAAATGTGGTTCAATAGGGTTTTAGTTTTGGTTTCTCCAAACCCTAAACCCTAACTCAGTAGTGCGTCCTTGAGCTGGGGTCATGCTAATCTTTCCTGTATCATTCTGATTTTGTTCGATGTTCTGATTCTTTCGGTAGAGTGAAAACCTGAGAGAGAGAGAGAGAGAGAGAGATTTGTGGTCATGCTAATCTTTTCTGATCCATTTCCAATTTGTGGTCAGCTTGAAGATTTGATAAATTTGTACAGCTGCATAACTGTCATGATTATCGAAATCACCATAATCACCAAAGAGTTCACCTTGTTCCGCAAATGCATATCAGTTTGAATTACAAATCCTTTGAACAAATAAGATGGCTTAAGGCCGAGGCTGACAAATATACCCAAATGCAACAAAGAACTTATTTTAACAAACTGCAGCAAATACTCTTAACACAAACACAAACTCACCAAAATTTCATACAAGAAGCTCACAGCTTCTAAAGTTTTATATCTTGTGAAAAATGCAATCACTCATTGATTATACTGAATGTTTGGCTTATCCGATAGGTGCTTTCCAATGGGTAATTTTGGTACAATCTTACTGGGCATCGAGTCACCTGATTGACAAAAGCTGTATTCTGGGCAGGTTAGTGAGAGACATGCAATCAGGTCTGATTTTGTTTTATGAGCTAGAAATCCAAGGAAAAGTCCTTTGTTTTATGTCTATGTGCGCCATTCATCATAGAGTCTTGATCAGCACCGTGGTTTTTTCCTTCGCTCAACAAGGTGGGAAGAGCTTTTGGCTGTCGTGATCGGCTCAACCCTAGCCTGGGGAGACCTTTATTCAATCCATCTAATAGAACACATGCTTTGCACCATTTCTGCGGCAAAAGAACTGTCTTAGAACATAAATAACATCGTATAAACATTTTCTCTGCAGTCGAAAACATATTGATACAAAACCACAAAGAACTGATACACAAATGTTTGACACCATGGAGCTGATGTAATATCAAATAGAGAGAAGGGATACTGGTTAGTGTTACGATTCACTATACCTGGCTGGATATATATCCACACCTTTCACACAATCCTTGTTCTGGCATCTTCACGTCAAGAGAAATCCGGAAGCTCTCCCCAGACTTGATAATATCAAGTATGGCTCTTGGTCTGCAGGAGTTCCTTTATTAAGAGGGGACATTTCTCCCATACTAATTTAAATCAGGAATACGAGAAAAAGTAAAAGCACAACAAAAACTTCACCAGTCACTCAACGAAACATTTTCTATCAACTTTTATTATCTAGAAAACATACCTTAATGCTTCAAGATCTTTGATAAACTCTCTTGCAAATCCTCGATATGCATTGGGTGAGTATATGCCTGTAGATACGAAATGTATAAACTGACCTTATGTTGCAACATCACAAACATTTCTTATTTCTGTACATGGTTTAGAACATACGAATATGAGCACCTGGAACACATCCAACTAGTTTAAAGACATTAAAGATAGATAAACTTGTACATAGCAGAGGAAAATCACAAAGAAAATATCAACAGCATAGCATCCATGATATTTGATTTGTGTTTCTCTCATTCATTCCTGACGTTGACAATTTCTAGCATCAGCTAATGAATGAAGCATCGGGTAACAAAGAAACTTACACTCTGTGGAGAAGTAATCTAGCTTCTTGAAGTACGCATACGTGATGAATGTATGTCAAGGTGTCAAACATTCCAACAGAGTTACAGTTATCACAAACGGAAAAGGATAGAAACAACATACAAAGAAGTAAGTGCTTTTGATACAAACAATGCCACATAATATTCGTAATTGATAGCACAACAGGATATATAACAATCTCTTTCTCGTATGTGTATTTGAATGGTTTGCAACGAGGTAATGATCCTTCTTCTCCTGTAACTATGGATGTACATCGACTCAGTCTGCCAAAAAGGATTGAAGGATTACCTTCTAAACGTTACTTTCAAAGTTATCAGTTTGTGATAGGGGCAGACCCATAGAGCTCATTACTTTGATCGATGTTCTTGAGGCATATTAAGCATAATGATAGAGAAAGTGACCTTGCAATATCACCACGAAGAAGATTCAGAAGAACTGTCTCAGCCATATCATCCGCATTATGACCTGTTGCAAGTTTGTTCACACCTAGCATAACAGCCCCCCTGTCCAATGCCTGTCATAATCAGTGCACGAAATGATAAGCTTGGATGACTTTCTGTGAGAAAGAAGAGGCTGAAATCTAACTTCTCATGTAAAATTCAAGAGTATTTTTCAAAATGCGTGCATTGTAAATAAATAGAGGATAGTACTCTAAACGAATGCATGTTGACACATACACAATAGATTATATATGGATTTCAGGTCTAGTTTGTAGCACATATCTGCATGACAAATGCGACTCTGCTTTTACCTGGCGCCTAAAAACTCCACAAAATGTGCAATTGTTCCTCAGGCCTATTTCAGATACAATCTCGTCCATGGTCCATCCGTATAATGATTTGTACGAAACAACTAGGAGTGGCACACCATACTGTAAACAAATAGATGAAGTAAGCCCCAGTGACAACCTTTTCATGACTACACAATGAATTAAACACATACTTGCTTCTCGTTTCTCTTCACAGTCTCGAGTGAGTCATCTCTGTAGCCAGTGATGCCCTCATCGATTGACAAAAGAAATATATCAAGGCCGTAGTTATATCGTCGGTTCAGCTCTGTTAGCACATAAGCTAACACAGTTGAATCTACAACAATGACAGGACAGGAAAAAAATTAGTGTGCACTGAGGCAGCCATTTTTACCATCCTTCTTATTTTTTCAGAAATTTAGATCACCTTTTCCGCCAGATGCACCTATCGCAACCCGATCGCCCGGCTTGAATAATTGGTTTTGTACAATTGTCTCGTGTATCTCCTCTTCAAATTTTAGGAAAAAACATTCTTTACAAACCTGTTATGAGTTTGAAGTATTAAGTCCATTCCACGGAAAAAATAATAAAAAGGGGGCGGTTTAACTTGGCCCTCCATGTACATGCATGTATTTACTGACATTTTGACTCTGAAGTGTACCTTCATCTTTACAAATTACATAGAGTTTCTGATCACAAAAACTTTACGAATTCCAAGATCATGATAGTTATGTACTTTCTTGTACACAGATATGTGTGTTCCACATATGCTAACATACAAAATATGATCAAAATAGCTGTAGTACGATTGTGTGGAAACTAATATTCCACGTTACACCCAAACATACCACCATATACATGGCCAACATTACAACGTTGATACCTATTGCCTGAATGGGTTCATCCATTTTGGTAGAAAATAAAAAGAATAACACTGGAAAACAAAGGATAATGACACACTTGTGTCCTGATAGAAACCTAAATATAACAGAGGGCAAGAAGGCTAAGACGGCATACAAAGTTGTGAAAACATTCCTACTTGATGACCACGGCTTACCCAATCCAGCTTGAAACGATTGAATGGTCAGAAAAGTGCCCAATATAGAACTGACAACAGATCCCACACAAACTATGGAATCAGATATGACCATTCAACAGCGGGATGTCAGAAACATGAAAATAAGTTGCAAACCCATGAAATATAAAACTTCAATTTGTGGCATGCAATTTGTGCTCATGACTAGCTAACAGGACATAGACAAGTGACTCTCCACCAAACGAGAGACCAATGATAAGACTGACCGTGATCACAAGCATGATCTCATGGTGGGGATACTGCAATATAGATCAAAGCATGATGCCCCATTGAATGCCACCGAACGAACTCAAGAAATTTAGTGTACCTTGAGCTATGCCCTTTCAGCATCAAGTGCAAAATTTCAGCTCTTGAATGAAAACACCAGAAACTGAAGACGGAAAAAAGAATCAACTGATTCGCGCTACTTAAAGAGAAGAAAACACCAGAATTCTAAAGAAAATGAAACGATCGCATAACCCTCGCATTGCGAACAGCAGGGACGAGAAGAAAAGGCCGTGGCCGGAGGATTTGCAAAAGAGAAAAAAAATCAGTCCGAAACGAGACAGCATGCGCGAAATCGGGAGAAAGAAATAACAAAATGAATGGGTTTGGCATGATCGTCTGAAATGAGATCAAACGAAAGCCAGCTACTGCGCGACAGCAAGCACCCGCCACAAGTTGAAGAAAGAGAAAGCAGAGAAGCTTTTACCTGTTCGAGCGTCTTGGGCCGGCGCAGGGCAGCTCGTCTGTCTCCACACGCCCCACAGAGGCGTCCCATGGTCCAAGAACTCTCTGCTATGTGGATGAATGCATGCATGCTTGTCTGTATGTATGTATGCATGCATGCGTGCATGGATGTACGTATGTAATAGTATATACGCTTGTGGTGCATATGTACGAATACATCGTATACGTATATGTACAGCGAGAAAGGAATGCATGCATATACATAGTACGCTTGTGGTGCATATGTACGAATGCATAGTATACGTATATGTACAGCGAGAAAGGAATGCATGTATATACATGGTACGCTTCTGGTGCATATGTACGAATGCCTGTATAGCATTCCTTTCCCTCTGTACATGTACGTATATTGTGCGATACGGATACGTATATGTGTAGGCACAACATTAGGAAAACCGCATCCGTAGGTAGGTATTTATCGAGGCCCAGTATTTCATTAAGAGTTTCGATTCGAGGCGCAGCGGTTGGAAAAGTCCTCGGCGACTGAAGCCGATTTGCTACTTGATTTGGATATGCGAGTTCCTATACTCTGCAGCTTGCTCTCCGGAGACGTGTAGCTGTAGGCTTCATCAGTAACATGCACAACGATGTGATTACATGTCCCCCCCGTGGTTTCTCGGAAGTCGAGAGCGCTTGCACACAGCCTGAAACTGTACAATTCACATTACACTCGAAGGCCTGATTTTCACCCAAAGGTTCGGCGCGAACGCTGAATTTCACCGATTCTTGTAGGCTCGAGGAACTTCAACCGAAGACCCTTTCGTCACCATCATGCTTATCACCCAATCTCACCCTCATCACCACCGTCATCATCCACAGTGTCTCGATCACTGCCATCACCATCACCACCATCATAACCACCATCAACATGCTCACCCTCACCATCAACACCACCACCATCACCGCCACATGCTTGCCGCCATCATCATCACCCTGGTCATCATCGTCCGACTGCCACCATCACCATCATCAACATCATCCTCAGCACCGTCATCATCCTCACCTCATCCTCACCCGCTTCACCATGACCACCACCATGATGATGATGATGATGATCATCCTCACCTCATCCTCACTCGCTTCACCATCATCGCCATCACCACCACCACACTATCATCATCATCCTCACCTCGCCCTTGCCCACATCACCATCATCACCATCATCTCACCCATCATCATCGTCTCACCACGCTCACCATCATCATTATCTCACCCTCACTACCATCATCACCATCACCACCGCCACTATCATCATCCTCCTCCTCATCATCATCACCATCACCACCACCATCACCATCACCATGACCACCACCATGAGCATCAATCATCATTCATTATCACCACCACCATCATCACCACCATCATCATCATTCACATCACCACCACTCACCACCATCATCATCATTCATCACCATCACCACCGCCACCACCATCATCACCATCATCACCACCACCATCACCACCACCATCATCATCACCAGCACCATCACCATCACCATCACCACCACCGTGAGCATTAATCATCATTCATTATTACCACCACCACCACCATCATCATTCATTCAATCATCAATCATTCATCATCCTCATTCATCACCACCACCACCATCATCACCACCACTTCCATCATCACCATCATCATCATTCATCACCACCATCATCATCATCCACAATTCTACCGACAGACAAGCAGGAAAGAAGACGATGAAATCCGTGGAAGAAATCCTAGCCATGGCGATGGAGGCTCGCGGCGGTCGACTTTCTCCGTTCTCCACAGCCTGCACCAACAGAAGGAGGCAGGAAGACGATCCAATCCATGGCGCAGACAGAGAAAGAGAGAGAGAGAGAGGCGCAGAGACGCATATGCAGATGTCTCCGGCTGCAGGAAAGGTACTTCAGATCGGGTAATGCTCTGCTCTGGACTCTGCTCTCTGATTCTCTATGGTTTTCTAGGGTTTTCTAGGGTTTTCTAGGGTTTTTCTATGGCTTTTCTAGGGTTTTCTAGGGTTTTCCCCGTCGGGTAACTCTCTGCCTCCGCCTTCGTTTGTCTGACGGTTTTCTAGGGTTTCCATGACCCACCTTCGATTTCGACCTCCTTTTACACAACAGACAACGACCCACCTCCTCCTTCTCCTTCTTTTAGCTCCAGCATGGTTCTCTTCCCCGCACCCTTCTCCTCCCCTCAAGTTGTTTGAGATGCTTCTTTGTCGCCATCGCTGCAGCGTTTCAGGAAGTCTGCAGGGTTTCCCTTGTGATCATTTTAATCCTCCAGGCGGCGCCTTTGCTTTCTCTGCTGCTCTCAACCTGCACGTTCTCTTCGATTCCGGTGGCGATTCGGCATTGGGGATAAGGTCTGTGGAACAAACTCTGAAAAACCAATCCAGCAGAGGCATAGGCGTAGGCATAGCCATAGCCATAGCTCAGGTATAGCTGTCCTTTCCAATTTGCATCTTTCCGAAGATCAAATTCAGACTCAAACTCCTTGCCTCTGCAATTAGCATCCGATTTCTCGGGGGGTTCGCTCTTCATCTCCTGCTACCATGGCTCCATTCTAGAAAGCAAAGGAACGAAAGAATGTAAAGAACGGGCCGTCTCTATGCACACAACCATAGCCACAAGCTGGAGAGGGGCTTTCTAGGTTGCAAAGAGTCTCTGTAGAACGCACCATAGCCAAAAAGCTGGATCCAGGGCAGTTTCCAAGTCCTCTGTTCCGCTGGGAACAGAGGATGATAATTCCTCGGAAGGAGGTCTTCGCCATGGAGATGACAGTTTCTCCTCCTCCTCCATCTCCTCCTCCTCCCCCCCCTCCTCCTGCTGCCATCTCTACGCATTCAAAGCAGATCAAGCTCCTTGAAGATCTCTTCCATGGCTATGGTATCCGGACCGCCACCATAGTCAAGTTCATGGAGATGGGCTTCACCTTCAACACGCTGGTGAACATGGTAGAGCCTGAAATCGATGATGTTATCAAGACTATGGTGGAAGTGTACCAGATGGAGCTTCTCATTGGAGAGAGATATGGGGTGAAGTCAGCCATTCGAGCCGAGAGGAAGCGGAAATATGAGGAAATGGAGCGGCAACGCTTGAAAATACTGGGGATTACTGATGGGTTGGAGCACAGATTGGAAGACAATAATGGCACTTTCATGGCTTTGGCTGACGGTAATGCTCTGGGTTTCCTCCTTTGGAAGAGTTTGCCCGTGTGGTTCTTAACATACTCGCACTATGACTATCTAATAGAAAGAGAGACTACTAGTGTATAGCATCATTCTGATACGAGAGATCGTTCAATTTGTGCTTAAACATGCTCATTTTCTCGTGAACGGCGCTTGACTTGATCTGGATATTAGATTCCTGCTGAACATAAACTTCGAAACTAGAGTGTGCATATGGAGCAGGTCAAGAATCCTATACGTACAGGTGAAGCCCTAGGCCTTTGTGGTAGGCATCACTTGGCCAGCTATGATATGGAAAGGTACATTGGTATTGGTATGGCCTAGTGTATCTCCAGGCATCAAGTTTCAGAGGGAGAAAAACTGGCATGGAATAGGTGGTGGAATGAGATTGATACAGATTTTAACCTTAGGTCCCAATTAGCTAAAGTGGTATTACTACCCGATTCTGCCCATGGAAGCATGATTTAAAGAGGATACTACAGGTAAGAATTTGGCCCATTGTCAGAGTGAATCATAGGGCATAACAACGATGAGGTGAGTATATACGTAGAATTACTCGTGAAGATACTAATTCTGATTCGGGCTTTTCGCAGTAAACGGAGAGCAGAGAGGAGATAGTGGCACGATGTTGGTTGATGCCATCACTACAAGCAGCCAATCAAATTTGAACTCATGGGAACATGCCCAACAAGAGCATAGCCAGGGACAGCTCGGGACGCCTGGTCTATCAGCGATACAGGAGCCAAGTAGTGATAATGAAGGGAGGACGGCATCGGTGCGGAAGAGGCAGAAGCGCCGCTTATCTTTGCGTGAGCCAGGTGAGAATGGAGATGATCGAGCAAGAGAGCATCCTTTCATTGTGACCGAGCCTGGAGAAGTGGCAAGGGGGAAAAAGAATGGATTGGATTACCTCTTTGATCTCTATGAGCAATGCGGAAGGTTCTTAGACGAGGTGCAGCTGATGGCGAGAGAAAAGGGGGAGAAGTGTCCCACGAAGGTATATCGCCGGTAATTCTCATCATTATATGATAGTTGTGGGATTTTGGGCTAGAGAAAAGAAGCAACGTTGGACTACGGTGAGATCTTCGATGCCTAAAAAATTTGTGTTGCTTTTTGTTGATGCAAAAGCCTCACAATAGATAGCAAACAGCTAACAGCTAACCTATAGCATGCAGCACAAGGTTATCTCTAGTAACTGTCATCATCACAAAAGATGTTGTAGAAATTCAGTGCTGGAAAACAGAAGTCGCATTAGGGGGTGAAAACTTCGAAGCTTAAAAATGTATCCCTGTTTTTGTCGATGTAATGCTTCACAGTAGCTAGCAGCTAAAGCAAACTAGCAGCTAACGACTAAATATATCGTCTGTTTTGGTTTGTGTCTCCATAAACAGCTAACAAAACAAAGTGTTTTTCAATGCTTGGAAAAGGTTGTTTTTTTTCTGGACTTTTGGCTTGTTACTGTTTTGTGGCGCAGAGAAGGGCTGATTTTGATGGCCAAGTGGCCCCGTGTTTCTAGGTAACAAACCAAGTGTTTCGGCATGCTAAGCTTAAAGGGGTGAGCTATATCAACAAGCCGAAGATGCGGCATTACGTGCATTGCTATGCATTGCACTGCCTGGACAAGGAGAAATCCAACAATCTGAGGAAGTTGTACAAGGAGCGAGGCGAGAGCGTGGGTGCTTGGCGTCAGGCTTGCTATTATCCGCTCGTCGAAATGGCCCGGGCCAATGGCTGGGACACCGAAGGTGTTTTTATCCGAAATGAGAAGCTCCGGATTTGGTATGTCCCAAGCAAGCTCCGGCAACTCTGTCATCTTGAGAAGAGCAAGGATAGCAAAATGTTGTAGCTATGCATAGTGTGTATATATATATCCACCTATCCATCCATCAATGGATACATACAGGTAACCTCCCCCATCCTGTACAATTCAATTGGGTATAAGCCTATGTCAAACTTTCTTCTTTGTTAATGTGGTCCATGGTTTCATGATGATGGGCTAGATTCTTCCCACAATCGATCGATCGCTTGCTCTTGTCTGGTGATTTCCTTCTTTTTGAAGCATAGCGTGGAAAGCGCTGTATAAAAGCTACCACTTTCCCTGTTGCCGTCATTTTGCTACAGCCCATGACCTTGCTTGGTTGATGTGTTTTAGTTTATTCTTCTACATAGCTGCATTGGCATGTACTGCTCAAGAGGCCTTGGTATTGTAACTTTATGTGCAGAGCCGAATGATCTGCACGAGGTGCTGCTGTGTTTAGGCAAACGTGTGATAAAGAGAAGCAAGCATGTGCCTTGGGAAATACCGATGCATCGGAAGAAATTGGTTGCCAGCAGAAACAGGTTGTTAAGTCTGCATATTTGGTTTGTTTTTGCCAGTTGAAACTAGTTTAATCACATGATGGTTTGTTTTGCTACCAGAAACAGCTTGTTAGTTACATGATGGTTTGGTTTTGCCACCGGAAACTGGTTGTTAGTCGCATAATCGTTTGTTTTTGCCACATGAAAACTGGTGGTTAGTCATATAATGGTTCTGTTTTTGCCACCACAAACTGGTTATCAGCGATGCAATGGTTTGTTTTTGCCACCGGAAAGCGGTTATCGGTAACATAATCGTATGTTTTTGCCACTTGAAGCTGGTTGTTAGCGACATAACTACGTTGGATTGGATTGGTTTTGGTCGTTGATTCGAACTACTAACATTCAAGTTTCTTGAAAGGTTTTTGCATTGCTGGTGGCAAAATGCATTAAAATCCGGCTGGTGGACATCATATCGATTCTTGTTATTATTCGTCAGAGAGACCGTGAGCAATCTGCTGCTATATCATTCCATTGCTTCGCAAAGTGGTTGATCGATCATTGATGAACAAGACAGCTCTAATCTAATGCCTTGTTCATTGATCAAATGGCTCTACTCTGGTTTAGTAGGGCTGTTGTTAGGGCCACCAACAGCTGTAGAAACCATGAATTTGGATGGTGCATGAAACACCTGCATCTTCAATGGTATCTACTGATGATCGAAGCTTCGCCTTGATTAGGAAAATAGCATCTGCTCAAAGCCTATAGAAAGCAGCGCAAAAATTGTAGTTGGACTCGGGATGAGGATATGAATGAGGAGCTAACGAAATCGGGCTCTTTCTTGAACATGTCGAAGACATAATTCGGTCGCTAATTAAAAGCATATATTGTTATAACACATCCAAACAGGCTTTCTCAGACCAATCCAGCCAGCGATTGTTTAATGGTTCATTGGGTTTAACCATCATGTTTCAATAGATTGATCGGAGTTCAACCTTTTGCCTTGTTTAGTTAGCAGAAGCCAAGGTGCAACCGCTTAGGTGACGAACTCAAATTGATCATTCAGTTGTAAAACATGCAGGAGTCCAAGATTTATTCTTGCACGAGTCATGTTCTTATGATAAGAGCTTCAATTGGCTCATGACTTCTAATATCTTCTTCCCCTTGGAGTTGCAGTTCTCTTGGAAAACCCTCGCTCTTATCGAAGATTCAATCAGCCAACTTAATTTATTCATTCTTTCCCTTGAAGCTAGCTGGCTTGTCTGTGTGATTGCTCTGTTTTTTAAGGAAAACTTCACCTAACTCAGGTTGTTGTAGAAGCTTGAATGGTCTGTTCTATCTGGGGATCTTTACTAAGGAGTAATAATACGAATGGTCGGCCGAAGATTGAAGCATGATCAATCCATGTAAGGTGTTCGAAACTAGAAATTCATTTGATTGCTGCTGATTGTTTGGGTTTTTTTTTTTCCCCTTCTTTCTGGGGATCTCTGCTTACAGGCTGTTTGCTTTAGGAAACACGCTTGGCGGAAAAAACTGGAGAGATTGGTTGGGCGTTCTCAGAGTCCAGCAATTCATTAGAAACCTAGTTTTTCTTCTGATATGGTGTCCGTTTTGGAAACAAATGATCTTGATGATGATGATGATGACGGTGACTCTGGTGGTGGTGCTGGTGATGATGGTATGATGGTATGATGAAGATGGTGATGGTGGTGATTGTATGATGGCGATGGTGGTGATTATGGTATGATGAAGATGGTGATGGTGATGATGGTATGATGAAGATGGTGATGGTGGTGATCGTATGATGGCGATGATGGTGATGATGGTGATTATGGTATGATGAAGATGTGATGGTGATGATGGTATGATGAAGATGGTGATGGCGATGACGGTATGATGAAGATGGTGGTGGTGGTGATGGTGATGATGGTATGATGGTGATGATGATATGATGAAGATGGTGATGGTGATGATGGTATGATGGTGATGATGATATGATGAAGATGGTGATGGTGATGATGGTATGATGAAGATGGTGATGGTGATGATGGTATGATGAAGATGGTGATGGTGATGATGGTATGATGGTGATGGTGATGGTGGTGATGGTGGTGATGGTGGTGATGGTAAGATGGTGATGGTGATGATGGTGGTGATGGTAAGATGGTGATGGTGGTGATGATAAGATGGTGATGGTGATGGTGATGATGGTATGATGGTGATGGTGGTGATGGTGGTGATGGTGGTGATGGTGATGATGGTAAGATGGTGATGGTGATGATGGTGGTGATGGTAAGATGGTGATGGTGGTGATGGTAAGATGGTGATGGTGGTGATGATAAGATGGTGATGGTGATGATGGTAAGATGGTGATGGTGATGATGGTGGTGATGGTGATGGTGATGATCATGGTGGTGGTGATGGTGATGATGGTAAGATGGTGATGGTGATGACGGTATGATGGTGATGGTGGTCCTGATAGGGGCATTCGGCGAATTCTGCAAACGCTATAACAGGGGTAATCTGTGTAGTTAGTTTTATCGCCTTTCTCTGCGCGACAGAATCAGACACAGGGACAGACGAAGGGATTGGCCATGGCTTCTTCCATTCACCGCTTTCGATACTTCATCTCTAAAGCTCGCGACTCGCTCTCCACCAGCCTCAAGGTTAGCTTCTTCTTCTTCTTCCCGATCTTGCCTGCTCCTTTCCTGTGCTCTCTGAGCTACTCCTTGTCTTCTTTTGCATCTGTGATCGTGGGTAAGTATCGAACAACCTTTCGCATCTCACCAATATTCCGGATCGTACTTCTCTTTTGCATTCTGTATGGAAATCCGAAAAAAATTCCTTTCTCATTTTCTTTTTCGTCTATGTATCCTCAACCCTAAAATCGGTTGCACCTTTCTTTCTAGAAATTAGCTTAAAGAAGGGGATACATCTGCCTGGCCATGCTAAATTACTTGAACTTTTGATACAATATCCATTTCTTGAAGATAAGGTAGACAACAAGAAATCTTTCTGTATTTTGACTGAATTTTATTTACCTGATAGGAAATTGGGTGCAGTTTTGGGGTAGCTCAGTACAAACGTGGAGAAGTTCCTTTTTAAATCTGGGTTGAGATTAGGAGGAAAAAAAGGGTAGAGGATCTTGATACAAAAATGATCGGCAAGATTGGTTGGCTAATGTAATTGTGAATCTGTATCCCTACAGATTAAGAAAAATACAACATGATATCTATCTATATAATTTTCCGGAATACCCACTAGAATTATTACACATAAAAACCAATAGAATGGAATGTGATGATTGGGACAGAATCAGGCTGTAAGAATGGTCTCTTAAAGCTTAGTAGTAGAAGAAGAATAAATGAATGGAAATTCGACATTTCCATGCCATAATCAAGTGGTGAGAATGTCATGTAGAAACGCACTTCATGTGTTTTTCTATTGCTTGTGCAGAGCTATGAGATTGGTCAAATGTCTACGAAGGAACTCCTTAGCAGACTCTGGAGTGATGTTGTCCAAGAACGCATGACAATTCTTAGAAGCATGAAAGTTGACAACATGGAACCAACATTCTCTGGGCAACAAGAAACTCTACTCATTCGCAAAATACCATTTCCATCAAAAGGGTAATGTTCTTCAACTCTGTACACAAATGACAAAAATACTATGTGCTGATTATACAACATATGGTTATACATTATCCAGTGAATAAATATGAGACGAATTTTGTGTGTTCATATCTCATCAATCCCATGGGGAATATGTCTGGTACCCTAATGCACCTGATAAAATAAACTAAATGATAAAAGCACTGTGATCCATGCTATAGAGAAACCAATCTGGTATGGTAGTCAAGAGAAACGTTGTGATTCAGTTGACAAGGCTTAGTTCTATGTGAACTTCAAGCATAAACATGCAATTGAGGTTTACTTCAATCATTCTATCAAGAAAATGAACTGGTAAAGTAGCCAAGAAAATCACCACCTGGCATCAACCGAGGAGATAAATTCAGTTTAGTGATATCAAATCATGTTTTCATCTGGCAATTTCATTCTTCGACCCCCGAAACCAAGCTTACATCCTATATTGATATAAGAACCCATGAAAGACGTGTACATGTTTATGAGGATTTACTACCAATAGGAAGGTAGGGCTCCATTCTCTCTATTTGCTTGCACCACCTGCTTCGATGAGGCTCCAGTGTTTCAAAGTAATAATTCATAATATAGCATAAAGAACAAAGTACTATTGTCATGGCTGATGCTTGCAGCCTGTCAGATTTTTGTGGCTTCTTTTGGGCTTTCCCGAGAAAGAAAGAAAGGACGAGAGAAAGAAAGCTTGTTTTCATCTGTTTTTCTGTTGCTTTGGCAAGCTTCAAAGAGGCAAGTGAAGGAGGATTAAGAAAGAGAACCCCATGCATCATCTCATCTGTTGCATCTTATTTGTCAGAAGTGTCAACTATTCTAATACAGATGGTCTCAGTGTAAAAGCGAATTGATTTCAGTTCTCTGGCAATGTCATACGCAGGAAGGACATCTAATTGGCTGTATTTCAGCCTTATCTTTTTCTCGTGATGACTTCAAGCACGTAGATCTGGAGATAAACCATCATCTGAGCTGAAATGCATAATGCTTGTTATTCCATTTTATCCCTGATGCTTATGCCAAATGATAACTGATCCATCAACAGTGGATATATGATAGAAGGTTAACAGAAATCTTTTATATTACCTGGATCTGTTGGGGACCTATATTGCCATTTCTTCCCATTATCTGGTGATGGAATGATTACCAAGAACTGAAATACAACTAACAGTTTAAGTGTAAAATCCATTTGTAGAGCTTCTAAGTGATTTACTTAGCAAATCAGCCACTACTCACACAGAGTCAATACTCTAAAATGGCCCCGCACTTTAAAGTAGATTTCTAATTCTATATAAAAGAGGAAATTTTTGAGTACAATGATATGTGCTTATGTTTCTTAGTTCTCCTCTCGGAAAAATTCTAAGCACCCACTCACTTCCTCTCACTTGCAAAACTAGAGCAACTTTCTGTAGGGTTGACTTTATGGTTGAACACTCTTTTCCACACACATATTGGCCTCACATGAAGGCCTGCTGATCATGGGTGCTTCAGTCCTGGGACCATTGTCACACGTTTCTTTTATACTGCGATTACAATCTTGTGTTGCCCTATTTCAAGAGTTCAACAGAGACGTAAAATTCAAAATAGGAATATCACGGAGAGGAAAATATAGAACCACCTTGTGATTCGGTTTTGGATTTGGACTCACTGATCCTAAATGCCACAGGGGAGCTTTTTGTTTTAGATTCTTGGAGGGGG
The DNA here is from genome assembly GCA_037176905.1 of Azolla pinnata. Classification (NCBI taxonomy): domain Eukaryota; kingdom Viridiplantae; phylum Streptophyta; class Polypodiopsida; order Salviniales; family Salviniaceae; genus Azolla; species Azolla pinnata. Next base: position 21,653 of record JBBBWG010028899.1, read on the forward strand.
CCAAATATTCCTCCCAAACTTCCTTTTTAGCACTTTGCCCTTCTGGTTGCATGCAATTTTTGTGAGGAAATTTCACCAAACTACACTTGTCTTCTTCTACAGATAGGAAAATGTTCACCAACCAATAGAAAGTCGAGTTTGCAAATTGCCCATATGCATTTTCTGTCAGAAGTTGTGCCTCCTTGGCATAAGGTGCAGGTCATCCTGCTTAATTTGTTGGTTCTATGGCTACATCTTGAAGGATCAAGGTGTCTGTGGATTAGCATCCTGTATTTTTCCATTTTATCAAGAGAGTGCAGCCGAGTTGGCCATACACGTATATTTGGGTAGTATGTGCCAGAAGTACGAAAACCAGTTCACAAATGAGCTGGTCAACGTGTCATTGGTGCTAAATGTATAATAATGCATGCCATTTTATCAATGCATTACTACAAACTATTTTTAAAAATTCAACATGATCATGTAGTTTTCTACCACCACAAATTCAGCCAGTTTAGTTTCTCCATTGCCAACGATCAGAGGGAATGCACAGTATAATCTAGAATCATGTGGCACAGACTAGGTAAAGTAACCAATGAGTAAGAGCTAGACCAAATGGTTGTTTGCTGGAAATGTGCCCCTCAATGATCCAATTCATCTACCAGATAAATATCAGCCGTTTATGCACAGTTCACAGCTCCTTAATGAGCTTCCAGGGGGGATGAGGAGTACTTCTTGGGTAGCAGGGGGTTAATTGAAAGAAGAGTTATGATTTTGTTTTAATATTTTGCATTTCCCATGACTGTCATTTGGGAGTTCCATTCCACTTTCAACCCCCAGCTGATTTCTCCTCGCTGTGGGAGATGTGGGGGCACACTAGAGCTTGTGAGTGCTCCTGTCATAGGGTCATGTGAACAAAGAGCACATTTCTGATCGTCCTTAGTTTATGTTCCATGGGCTCCAAATGTTCGAGTGTGTCTCTCTCCTGTGATTTTGCAAATTCCTGAATGGGTTGATCTCAAAAGGGAAGGTGCATCTATATGGTTGAAGTGAAGAAAAGAATATCTCAAGGATAAAAAAGAATAAAAAAGTTTTAAATGATAGATGCATAAACTAAACAGTAAACAATGTTGCACCAGTTAAATTCAGGATTCTTACTTTGTCATGTCTTAATGTGAAGTATTTTCCAACAGATGACCCAAGGAAGAACCAAGCACTAGAACATTGTTTTGGTTAGAGGAGAAGAAACAAACTAGAACTTCCACACTTCCTCTTCCTCATCATCATCATAGTTTGAAGCCATATTGACTATTTGAAATTAACGGCACCTAATTAACCTTTTTGTTCATATAATCTGATTGTGATAGGAGATGTACAATTGCAAAAAGTCTTCGTACATGTCTATATTCTCCAATATTTTATTCCATATTCATATCACATTGGAAGTTTTCTGGCAGGTCTATTTTTGTAGGAGATGTGGTTATATTTAATGACCCAATTGACTCGAAGAGAGAACGTGTGCGACGGGTGGCTGCAGTCGAGGGTGAAGAAATGGTTTCAATAAATGAAAATGACAAACCATTTGAGCTAGAAAGAGGGGCTTGCTGGGTGCTCTGTGACAATGACTTGGTTAAACCTAAGGTATCATCGACTCTTTAATTTCAATCTATTTGTGGAAGCGGTGGTAGCATGTCTAAAGAAATTTACGTCGAAAAAGGGAGAAAAGCGTAGGTATACACCATGGTCACAAGAGGAACATGTTTATTTATGCATAATATAACTGACTCAGTGTCTTATATGGAATTTTTCCTGAGGATATGTCACATGCAGGCTGATGAGATTTGTGGCATATTTGGGTTGGGTAAAATGTTATTCAAACGTAGGGTAAGTGGGATTTGAAGATTGAACTCCCAAGCTACATGGAAGATCTTACACATGAAACCAACCTTTTCCATGATGCATTATTGGGGGCTTTATGTATGCTGCGTATATTGGTTTTAGCTGTTGGTTTCCATGGTGATGCAGGTTTTTCGGATTTTTATGCACATTATTTGCACAAATTTTTGGGCCTTAAGGTGCTTGTTCAAAATAATCGCATTGTATAGACATATGCCCACGGCAAACATATATCTATCTATCTACATAGATGCATTTGTTGTAAAGGGAGAGAGCAAGAAACAGAGACTGAGAGAGCATTTCAGGATGCTGCTGACAGCAGGAACTTCGGACCTTTGAGCATGGCCAGCATCTTAGGGAGGGTAATATATGCCATGCAATCCAAATCTGACCATGGTCAGATCAATAACAGGTCTACTGCGACGTGCATCGTCGCATGCTCTTGATTTTTTTTTTTCTTTTGGTTTAAATATGGACTGACATCGGTCTCATTACCTTTCAGCGAAGAAGCTTTGCGAGAAGACATGCCTGTTTTGACAGTTGAGTGTGATCTTGATGAGTTAGCGGAGTATGACAAGATATAGGTAGGTCTGCTGGTCACATGGGTCTCTTTTCAATGAAATTTAAAGGAGACAATTCAGACACTGACATTGTAGCAAAGGGCGTTGGCAGAAGTGGATCATAAATGTGTATGTGGTCTCTACTACCAACCAAGCCGGAGAAGCAAGTAGGTTGGTACATAGACGGAGATTGGATTATGCAGCTCTTGGAGGAGGACAACAGAAATAAATGACTTCAAGAAGCTCTACTACACATCCGCTTTCTCTGTGCCAGCATCGCTCCCATCACTTCATTTTGTGTGCTTTTGCTTTGCTAAACATTTGGAAAAAGAACCCAAAAAAAACACTGGTGGATGAGGAAATGCACAGAGAAGATTACCATGATCATGCTTTTGCCTGGGACATGCACAGACAGAGTTTGTTGAGACAAAAACTCTGAAACTATACATATCATTGAACAGGAGAAGTCCCAGGCTCCCAAGAAAATTCATTGAATATCTCAGATAAAAAAAAGGAGGGAATTTATATACTTCTTTTGATGGATTCACTCTGGGAAACATTAGAAAGTATGGTGTTTCGACGGCTTGAAATTACTACATGTACTCGAAATTGTTTTCATGTTTCCGAAAACCGAATGTAAAATTTCCGTTTGTTCCGATGAGTGCCTTGGGCAAATTGCTTGCCCTTGTATGAGCTGTGTTTTCTTTTTTCTGTGTGTATGTATGTGCAAGTTCGTATTTGCCGAGAATTTGATCATGGGGGTGGTTTTTTGATCTAGTTCTTTTTGTTTGATCCCCTACAAGCATCTTTGAATAGACAAAAAAAAACCAAGTGTTTGTCGAAGCAAAGGTGTGGAAGATGGAAGTTCCATGATCCACTGCCAGAATCATGCTTGTATTACATGCATATATTTTCAGTGCATCCGAATGTCTCTAGTTCATGGTTAAACGGAAGCAAGAGAGTCGATGCTGTCTCTAATTTGAGTAATGTTTGCTACATCAAGCAAGATGGAGGGCAAGGCCGTGAAAGCGCATCCATCGATCTTCCTTCTTCCATTTTCGGCATAGAGAAATGGCGATAGGATGCAATGGCCGATGCGGACAAAATCAGGCAGCTTGGGCTTCTCTCTACGTCGCTTGCCATTGTTCTGTTGCTGTACTTCGCAGTCAGTGTCAGCTCTCCACCGTGCAAGTCTGGAAAAAAAATCTGGTGTTTCTGCCCCTCTTGTGAATATGCATGCAAATGGAGATCGACGTTATCCATATCGGAGCTGTGTAAAGGGGAATCGCGGCTTCAGCACGGTTCGCGGATGACAAGCAGCACGAGAACAGAGCACTTCTTTATTAAACGGAGGGTTGCGGAATTGGGAAGGACTCCAAATTCGATCGAATGCAATGTATGTACATGCAGAAGAAGCAGGATTGATCCCATCAGGCTCATATGAGCCAACATGCAGAAATACCCTACACATACATACACACACATGCATACACACATGCATACACACATGCATACATGCATACATACATACAGGCATACATGCATACACACACAGGCATACATGCATACACACATGCATACACACATGCATGCATGCATACATACATGCATGCACGCATACATACATAGATATATACATACATGCACACATACATACATACCCATCATACCAAGCATGCAGTGGCACATGCGGACATGTAGAAGCCAGCGAGCGCACGCATGCACGCATGCACAAACCACATGGACATACGTACTTCTATGCATAGGCATACATGCATGGCATGGCATGCACACCTGCATAGACATGCATGCGCACGCATATACACATAACGCATATACACACATATGCACACATACATAGACGCACATACACATGCATGCACATACATACATATACGCACATATGCATGCATACATATATGCATATCTCTTATATACACAGACATGCCCATGCACACATACATGCTCGCTGCTATGCATGCATAGCAAGCATGCATATACCCATGCACACATACACGCTCGCTGCCATGCATGCATAACAAGCATGCATATACCCATGCTCACATAGACACACATGCTCACTGTGCTTCGACATGTATAGCGAGCATGCACACACCGTATGCGCACCGTATGCGCACATGCATGCATGCACATACCGTATGTGTGCATGCATGCATGCATGTATGCATGCGCATTCATAGGCCAAGAAAAAAGCACGAAGAAGAAGAAGAAGAAGAAGAAGAAGAAGAAGAAGAAGAAGAAGAAAAGAAGAAGAAAGAAAGAAAGAAGAAAAGAAGAAGAAAGACAGAAGAAGAAGAAAGAAAGAAAGAACGGAGGAGATGCGAAGAAAGCGGAACCCTAACAGACGCAGAGTTCTCCTTCTCCTTCTCCTTCTCCTTCTGATGATGATGATGCCGGTGATGGTGATGGTGAAGAACAGGAAGACGAAGCAGATTCGCACGGAATCTGAGCGACATTGTGCTACAGCATATGCTGCGGATCGTGCCCTTCTTCTTCTCGCTCGCCATAGCCACTTTTCCTCGTTCCTCCTCCCTTCTTCTTCTTCTTCTTCTTCTTGTTCTTCTTCTTCTAGGACCCGGATGATCCCGAGCTTCACCATCGCCATGCCTCCTTCCTCCCTTCCATCTCTTTCTTCTTCTTCTTCTTCTTCTGCTTCTTCTTCTTCGCTATGACCCTCCCTTTGCGCTCCTTCCCGAGTTTCTCCTCGGGATCTCCCCTCCTCCCCCGACATTGACCGAGTTCTCTCACGAGACCCCCTCTCTTCCTCCCTGCTCCGCGCTGCCTTTTCCGCCCCTTCTGTTGGTGGGCGCTGCTGGTTTGCACTTGGGTCTTCCGTCCGTTTGTTAGGATGCACTCCTCCGCTCTTCTCCACGCCGGAGCTTCCATGGAAACCTTGCTTGGAGGTAAGACAAGAGCACCGATTCCTCCTCTTTTCTGTTCCCACCACCACACAAATGCCCACATCCACATCCATGCCTTCTTTTTTTTGCTTCTGTACCTGTTCTTGTATGTCGCATTGCCCTGAAAGCACGTCATAACCTCTGCAAAGCACCATGCTTCGGGTTTCACAAGTGCCCACATTCACCTACGCATACATACATATATACATATACATTCATAAATACTCCAATCACAAGCTGTCCAGTGCTTCATGTGTACAAGGTACCCCTTATTCAAGTTAGCGCTCTTCAATCAATCCTCTCGGATGTTGTGTGTTCGATGTTGTGTACATATATATGCTTCAATTCTTTCAGTCGTTGTGTGTATATATGCTCACGCGCATGTGTACACCCAAATGTATGAAGGTCTAGTTGTATATGTATACAATATCATGTCCAGGAGCATATGCTTACACCCTTTCAATGCAGTGTACTCACATACAAGGAATACAGTGAAGCAGCCATTCTTTTGTTGCCCCTGTGTTGAGGCTTTCCACCATTGCCTTATAATTCTTGTAAGAAAAAGAGGATTCTCCTGTAGGTGGCGGTGGTAAATCCAGGGTAAGCATCATCGGCCACAGGGGTTGTGGGAAAAATAAGCTGCTGATCTCGGGGATCTTGGAGGAATCTATGCCTTCCATCATGGAGAACACTATTGTGTCCTTTAACCTAGCTGCAAGTAGTGGTGCAGATTTCGTGGAGTTTGATGTTCAGGTCCGTTTGTCTTCAGTTATCATAAACGCATGGCCATTCTTCGGTATGCCGAGCCATTGAATCTTTGCGCATCGTTCAGGTGACAAGGGATGGGCATCCAGTCATATTTCATGATGATCTGATCATCTACAACGAGAAGGTAAAGCCTTACGAGTCTTATCTTGTAATGGTTAACGTCGTGTGCTCGTCGATTCCATCTCTTTACCGTTTGTTTTGGTGATAGAAAACTGATTGTCTGGTTGAGAAACGGATATGTGATCTAACGCTGGACGAGTTCCTTTCAATCGGGTATCAAAAGGATTCTCAAACAGTGAGTCACTTGATTTTGGTTTCATCTTCATTGTATAGATCTCTGATCATGCTTGCTGATGATGTGCTCCTGTACATATTCTTAGAGCGGTTTTTTTAATTGCATTGCAGGTTGAGAAAGAACTGCTTCGCAAAACCGCCGATGGCTCGCTCACTGTGTGGAATGCTTCGGTAAATGATTCCCTGTGTACTCTCAAGGAGGCGTTTCATCGCGTTTCTCGTGCGATTGGGTTCAACATCGAGCTCAAGTTTGATGATTACAATCCGATAGCCCATTGGGATTTGAAAGCTGCGATTCAGTCAGTCCTCGAGGTATAAGTTCCTGTCTATTGCATCGAGTTTACCCTTTGTTTTGTTAAGTGATCGGCTTCCCTAGAGCTTTTGTAGATGCTTCTTTTCTGAAGCCAAGAAACATCCTGTAATTTGTTTTCCTTGGAAACTCACAGCAGCAATGCAGAGATCCTTTTTTGACACACGGGTTCCACTTTTGTTCCCAAAACGTTCTCACAGGTCGTCCATGAGAATGCAATGGAGCGGAAGGTGTTCTTCTCGACCTTCCATCCTGATGCAGCTTTGTTGGTGAGACAACATCAGTCTATATATCCGGTATGCGATTCCTTTCTCCTTGTTTTGCAGGGATTTCATGGTTTTAGGTCTATAGGATGGCATCTCCTCTTTGATTGCTAATTAGTAACAATTTTGTGCTTCATTTTGCAGGTCCTGTTTTTAACCGATGGTGTGCCAAACACTTACCCCGATATTCGCCGAAACTCTCTAGCCGCTGCAATCGAGGTTTGCTTGGCTGGTAATCGATTCACTTCGCATTTTGCCCTTATAAAGCAGGTTATATACTTGACTTTCTGCTGAACATGATGGTGTGAGTTTGCCCAGGAAATCTGCAAGGTATTGTTTCTGAAGTTAAAGCCATTCTCAATGACCCGGAAGCTGTACAGAAGATCAAGGCTGCACAGCTCACCTTACTAACCTATGGAGAATATAAGTAAATAAGCAAAATGATCTTTTCAAGTTTGTGAATTTGCATTTGGTGTTGCACGTGATGCTTCTACAGATGAATGCGTGCACACACACATGTATATGCATGTCCATATGTGTATGTGCATCGATGTATATGCACCGAATCCTCATTATATTTCATCTGTACAGATATACTTCTACATAAGCACACTTGCACGCATTTCCATGTCCATGTCCAAAAAACATGTGGGATTTGTGATATACATACATACATATAGACGGATATACACGCATACTGTGTGTGTTAGTGTATATGCATATATGGGTGTAGTATGAGATGGCTTTTGTGTATGGTGTGTGTAAATCTAACTTTCACTGTATCCTTTCATTCGATCAGCAATCTACCAGAGATACTCTACCTTCAACATGAACTAAATGTTGACGGTCTCGTTGTCGACCATGTGTCGAAGATGGTTTTAGCATCCTTATGCAAAAGCAAGGGTCAGGTTATGACCTCCGGAAATGTGAGTTTTTTCTGTTTCCCTAGATTCTTGATTCCTATTCAATTGATTGTTTTCTCTTTCTTTTCTAGTTCTTATAGTCTTGTGTTTTCTTTGCAGGGTTTGGAATAAAGCCAGCCAATCTATCTTTAATGTGTATACCATATGATTTCTTCGCATTGAAGTGAATGTAATACTACCATTACTACTCAAAAAGCATTTGACCATAACCCCCATTTAACATTAAAGATTCGATGGCCATTCGACATTAACATCTAGGGAAGACTAGTTCTTTAAATCAAGCTCCACTAAGCCAATTAGAGGGGCTGTTATTACAACCACACTAAAGTAAATGCTCTTGGCAACTTTTTAGTAATGATCCTCAATAAAGTAGTGAATGAAATAATTCTCATTGCATTGACAGCCAGTGAGAATTGTTAATAAAGTGACATGTGAACCTGCTTGCAATGGTAGCAGTGAATCCATTAAATTAGCAAAATTAATCACCTTTTGAAGAATCTATTTGACCAAGTGAAAAAACTAAATATGGTATTTTCTCATGGCATCGCATGGCCAGGAGCTTATCTTTGCTTGGGATTGATCATGTGCTGTAAAATACCACGTGATTCTCATGAGATTTCAAGAGATTGTGCCTTGAGGATACACCAGCATTCCTCCAACTTGCAATTGGATCCAAGTTCTAAACAAGATATGCATCAGTTTGCAATGAAATGATGATCTCTTTCAATATGAGACACCTTGATGCACCACCTTGCATTTCAACTGAGAACAGAGATCATGGTGCCCATATATCCTCAACCAATTGTATGTCAAATGGAGAATGTTGTCAGATGGTAACAAGGATTATTCACTGAATTGTAAGAATGCCAAATGCAATGGGGGAAACGGGGCCATGAGGAGTATGCCTATTTGAGCCTTTTATTTGATTTTAACACTATGTGAGCATTTCTGTGTGCTTTTTCCCGTCCAATACTGTCTCTGAATCAACCGTTCATATTCCAACAGGAATTGGCTTACAATGTGAAATCGCAACATAAACTAAAGCGTGAATTGGCTTTAAAGCGACATAAATTGTAAGCAAATTCGACTTCCAAATCTGATTGACTATATACCTGGCCAAAACAGCACTATGCCCAACAAACAGAACATGTATACACCAGATCTTCATAATACCCAAGAAGATACAATGTTAAAATATTGCACAAGGTTTGATTTCAAAATTTCAATATGCCCAAATGCAAATAAAATGATGGAAGGCCAGTAATCTTTATGATCTGGAGTAATATACAAAATTTTGATTTAAATTTCAAGATAATATTGTCCTATAAAATCTGAGATCTTTAGAATAGGTAGACTAGTAGGTGTGGATTGCATTTGCAAAAAACATGACACTATTACATCTAATTTTGTCACGTTCTACATGCAAGTAATAGGCAAGGTTCTCTAGATCAAGCAAGTGACAAATCCAAAGTCCCAGGAAATGAGAAACAAAAACGATGAGAAATGTATAAGTCTCATTTGAATTGTTTGTCGGATAACTGTCTATACCAAGCATCCTCATTTGAAAGTTGGAGCATGCAGCACAAACTTCTTTCCCAAAAACTTTTTATGCGCCATATCTCACACACACAACTAGAAAAACTTCAACAGAATTCACATGTATAATCCAACTTCACGAGGCAATACATGCTCGGACTATTTAATTAAAAAAGACATGTTTGAACCATTTAATCAAGAGAGACAATGCATTCAAAGCTTTGCTTGAAACCTCCTAGCATGGAAAAAAGCAACCCCCATCTATTAAGAGGAGAATGTGCGCTCTAATTTCCAAAGAGCACTTGTCAAAGATGAAATTGTTAGCTTTTTCAGCTGTGAATGGAAACCTTCACACGCCCTCCATTCTGTGGAAATCCACCTTCATAACCAAGACAACTTCCACAATCTGTAAGAGCTACATTCAAGGCACCCCATATATGGCCATCTATAATTCATCAGAAGCTGGCCTTACAGCAGCCTAGTCACAACAATTGACATGGCAGGCCCACTCACGTCCAAATATATAAACATGCATACTAGAGTCTAGAAATTCTACATGTGTGTATGTAACATTTACTACTTAGCCCAAACAAATTTATGGATAAACACTTGGGAAGTTGTCATCTAACTTAGGTTTATGTCCCACGAGACGCATATAACAAAATAAAGCTGAGAACAAAAAGAGAAAGCACAAATAAATGAGATGAAGCATCCGGTGCTTTCATCACTGCTATAAGAATGATGTAAATAGAAATGGAAATAGGGTATCATACGGAGAAATAGGAAAAACGCCACATTGAGGATAAAAGTTGATCAGCTAGGCCTGGGGCTTGTTTGACTAAACATACAGGGGTATGGACAGCCCTCTTGATCAGAAAAGATAAGTAACTCACATACTGCAGAAACAGATCATATGACACATTACTAGAGACTAAGTTGCATGATATGGTAGAACTTGATAGTCTTAGTTGCATGATGCATCATCCATGGGTAGAACCCTATATTCTCATTTACATGACGAACCATCCATAGGTAAAACTCGATACTCTTAGTTGCATGATGCATCATCCATGGTAGAAGTTGATAGACCACTCAAGTTTTGATTCTTCCTCAAGATCAACCTTTTGGACAGAATTTCTGAAACTACAGTGTTACAGTGAAGGGCTCCTATAAACTTTAGAGAACAGATAATACATTACTACAAAAAATGCCTAAAAGAGCTCAGGGGATAAGCTGCTCTATTGTCTGCCAATTGTGTTGCTTTTCCCTCAAAATTATATGCATCTGTATCCTAAGCTCTAAGGCCTTGACATTTTAGCCCTCCCATCAGGTTATAACAACCCCAATTTGTCCCATGCGCGCCCCAAGTGCCAAGATTTTAATCTCTAGAGTCCCTTTCCTGTCCTCAATGATTTTTTTCCAGATATAAGGCTAATTTAACTGTGAATCACCTCATATCTCATTTTCGCCTCTGTTATTAACCAATATTACTTAAAACAAAATAACCTTGAAAAGAGAATTTCAAACAACAGGTAGGTGAATGTGAGATATGAGTTGCAATTTCCTAACCCATGGGAACAAGGGTCATGACATAGAAAATGGCAGAGCCCAGAAAGTGAACCGGTTTCAAGCAGGCCTAAAACCTGCATTCGGAAACAGCATTTTGACATGAGTAATTCACATACCATTGCCTTGATCTCACAATACTCGTTGCTTTTTCGATCAAAACACAAAGAACAATAAATTTCAAAGACAATAATCAACATTTCAAACCAGAAACAAATGCATTGCAACGAAATATGGATACACTTATACAAGCTGTCAACAAGAAGTGTGTACCATTTTCCATGGAATCCTTTATGAAGAAATGTAGAAGAAGTGATTTGTACATGAAGGAGGTGAACAAACCTTCTATTAACAGGCTTAGCTGTAACAAGAGATTTCTCCCTTTCGGACATATTAACCATACCTGTCCAAGGAATAGATAGGCTTGGCCATTGATAATATGTTTACAACCTCAGCTGCAACAACAGATTGCTCCTTCCTTTTAATGCTGCAAACGGAAGAGCTTTCTTTAATCCATCAACCATACATTGCCTCAAAATAGATATATTCTGAATATTGAAAAAAAACTATATGTTTGATAAACATTTGAGACAAACTCAACCTAGGGTTAAATGCTTCACTGAGGAAAGGCATATAATCTCTTACTTTAGCACATAAACCACACATGTAATTACCGGATGGAAGCTCTTCGCTGGGAGTATGAGTATGGTCTCATAGGCACTAACCATACATATGTCCAAATATACATCACACTTCATTTTGAAGGTGTATTATCCCTTTAAAATGAGAGCATGAATGCTCCACAAATGGATAGGTTTTGCATATGCATCGCTTACATTCCCCGCAATAGATGGGTTTTGCAATGAGCACACTAAAATTCTCCTAAATATGCATTCCACTGCATTTGGAAAGGCATAATATCGCTAAAAGCACTAGCAGAACTGCTCTAGAAATAGATAGGTTTTGCAATGGACATGTTAATACTCTCCAAATATTCGTTCACTTCACATTGAAGAGGGCAGATTATGTATGCCCTGCATCAGTAGCATGAATGCTCTACAAGTAATTATGTTTAACAATGGGCATATTCTTTGCATCACTACATTCTCCTTGATACACATCATCACCTTGCATTTTGAAGGCATGTAACACCTTTAAACAATATTAGGCTGCCACAGGGCTTTTGAAATGAGCATGCTCACATTATCTGGAGCATACATTTCTTTGCAATCAAAAGAGCAAATAATCACTTAGAAAGTAGCATGAGGCATCAGAAACAGATACATCATTTTTGCATTTGGATGGACATAACCTTTCAAAAAATAACATGAATGCTCTTGAAATAGTGGGCTTTGTAATGGTCATGCTCACATTCCACTGAGAAGAAATTCTGTTTTCATTGTAAAGGCATACAATCTCCTAAACAATAGCATAGATACCGATACATCCTTTTTGCATTTGGAAGGACATAACCTTTCAAAAAATAGCACGAATATGCTCTTGAAATAGGGGGCTTTGCAACGGTCATGCTCACAATAGGGGGGCTTTCATTGTAAAGGCATACAATCTCCTAAAGAACAGCATAGATACCCTGGAATAGAGAGGCTTCGCAATGGGTATGCCTACACTCTAAAATGCAAATGAACCCGATGTCCTAAACACACATACTTCGTAATGTGGCAGCATATATAGCTTATAAAAAAATACATTGGCCCTACTGTATACATTGCCCAGAAATGTTCCATTCAAGCCTTATATCACTCCTAAATGATTACAATTCGTCATCAGAGAAAACAATGGAAAACAGTACAGCGACATTTCCATTGCCAACAAAAAGCCACGCCCCAAGACAATATACGAAGCCTTAACTTTACCTGATTTAGAAGTAGACGGGTTTGCACTGGTTCATGGTGACTTCGGTGGGGCAATAAGGGCACTTGAACGACCGATTCTTGGCGAGCTTCTGGAGCGTTTGCTTACAGAGGACATGGCAGCAGGGCATGAGCATGGGGGGGTTGTCCGCGGAGCTCTGGTCTTTCGACACGGGGCAGGCGAAGATCGAGTGGAACTGGAACTCGTTGTCGAGCTCGATCTCGATGGGCAGCTGTTTCAGCTGCTGCCATTCCTGCTTCTTGCTCGCGGAGAGCACGGTGGCCATCTTGAGGAGGGTAGGGAGGGCATAGGACCCCGCGGAGAGGGTGACCTTGAGAGGGCTCTCGTATGCTTCGCCGAGAAGGGAGCAAGCCTCGCGGGTGAATTTCTTCCCGATCTCTTCCCACATTTCCGGATAGGTCCGGAAGGTTCCGGAATACGGGCAGCTCTCGAGCCTCCCCGCCCACAAGAGGCAGCACATGAGCCGCTGGATGTCCGCCATGTGGCGCGACGAGAACCGCCCAAACCTCTCCCTCGCGTACTTCAGGGCTTCGGGGCGGAGCCCCTTGTGCAGCAGCTGCAGGAATTGCAGGCGATGGAGATCGAATTCGAAGCAGGATCCCTTGTGGACGAGGTACTCGCGATTCGCCTCCGCCCACTCGAGCGCGAGATCCAGATTCCTCGCCCTGATTCCCTCGAGAATCTTGTACATCTCCAGGAACGGCGCTTTCAGAGCCGCATTGGCGTTGCTGTTGCCTTTGCCCCTCTCTCCGTCGCTTCGCGGAGGATCCAGCAGCAGAGATTCTTCGACCAGGGAATCTCCGAGGTCGAACATACCTTGCCTGTAGAAATGGAGGGCGATTATCTCGCAGATCTTCTTCTCCGGCCAGTCCACGTCCCAGCAAGCCCTCGCCATGTCGGTGCAGAAGGATTTCTCGAGGAGCTTCCCGTACTTGCTGAGCGAGAGGTGCAGGTCCTTCTGCGCGGCGGCGACCTCCTGTAAGAAGGGGCTCTGATCCGTGAGCCTGCCATGGATCTCTTCAAGGACCTGCCTGACAGATTGGGGGGGGATCTGGTCGGATCCAGGGTCGGCATCACCGCTGCCACTTCCGGGGGCGGGGATGCGCGAGAGCTTCTGTATGGAGCACTGAAGCTCGGCGATGGCGGAATCGACGGCCTGGAGGGTCTTGGACTCGGAGACCTTCTGCTTCTTGGAGACTCGATCGAAAGCTTCTTTGATGTGGGCGAGGTCCATTTCGAGAGGAGGAAGAAGGGGGAGCGAGGCGACAGAGATGGAACCCGATTTAGAAGGAGCAAGAAGGGAGGAGGAGGAGGAGGAGGCGGCGGCGGAGGAGCAGGGGAGGAGGAGAGGTCGCCATAGCCGAATCTCTCAAGGTCCGTCTCTGCGAAGAAACCATGTTTTCTTCTTCTTGTTTCTATTTTTGTTTGAAGAAGAAGAAGATGATGATCATGATCATGATGAAGACGATGATGATGATGAAGATGAAGATGAAGATGATGATGATGATGGTGGTGATGGTGGTGATGGTGATGGTGATGGTGATGGTGATGGTGATGGTGATGGTGATGGTGATGGTGATGGTGGTGGTGATGGTGGTGGTGATGGTGATGGTGATGGTGGTGGTGATGGTGATGGTAGTGGTGATGGTGATGATGATGATGGTGGTGATGGTGGTGATGGTGGTGATGGTGATGGTGATGGTGGTGGTGATGGTGGTGGTGATGGTGGCAGTGGTGGTGATGGTGGTGGTGGTGATGGTGGTGATGGTGGTGATGGTGGTGATGGTGGTGATGGTGGTGATGATGGTGATGGTGATGATGATCATCATGATTATGAGAAGAAGAAGAGTTGCAAATTCTGGAATCTGATGATGATGGTGGTGGTGGTGGTGGTGATGGTGGTGATGATGATGATGGTGGTGAAGAGGAGGAAGCAGGAGAGTTGCGAATTCCGGAATCCGAAGGCCATGGGTTCGAAGCTTGAATCGTGACGATATCTCCCGATCGCAAACTTCTGACAAGTCGATGGGAAAATTCGTACCTTTTGTCCGCTCTGCTTACGAATCGGATCGAGCTCCGAAGGGCATCATCGATTCGATACCCTCCCCGGTCTGTGTACTCGGCCCCGGATCGACGTCGAGTGGGACGATTCGATCTGTATCGGGCCGATGCAGACGGCTTCCGCCAGCACGCACTGCTCGAATCGGCATCAAGTGGGATGATTCGATCGACAAATCTGCTCGGAACAGCGGTTTTTTTTCCGGAGCTGCGTAGCATCTCCTCGAGATTCCACGGTGCCCGATTGCGCTGTGTCGATGGATCGGAAACGGGTTCCGCAAAACCGAGCCGAGATCAAGGTTTGCCGAGCCTGTTTCAGGCTCGATTGGTTTTCGTTAGGTTCGGGATCAAGAAGGTTTTTGGTATCAAAGGTGGACATCAGGTTAGGTTCGGGAGATGAGGCTCGGATCAGGGGCCCAGGTTATCAGGTTCGGAATCGAGGCCCGGGCCACAGGTTCGGGGATCTATTGTTGGTACACGGATCCAAGAGCAATCGAGGTTCGGGATCTATACAAAGGATCCAAAGAGGGATCGAGGCTCGGCATCGGGCGAGGTTCGGGGATCTATGTTTTGTACAAAGGACTTTAGGTTCGGGACTTTAGGTTAGGGACTTTAGGTTCGGAACTTGAGGTTCGCGACTTTAGGTTCGGGACTTTAGGTTCGGGACTTTAGGTTCGGGACTTTAGGTTCGGGAATCGAGGTTCGGGATCCGGTTCGGAATCCGGCTTCATCATCGTCATCATCGTCGTCTTCTTCTTCTTCTTCTTCTTCTTCTTCTTCTTTGCTCAGACGTTTCTGTGCTTCCAGTTCGTGGCGATGGCGACTCGATCGTTTCCTCGCCTCCTCCTCCTCCTCCTCCTCCTCCTCCTCCTCCTCTTCCTCCTCTTCCTCTTCCCTGCAACCCCGTCTCCCGCTGAAGCTCAGACAAGGCCAACAGAACCGTCTTCTTTGTCCTCAATCCGCTCCCTCTTCACCTCCCTGCTTCGTCGAATTCTCAACCTCCGCCGTTCAAGAGGGGACACCTCAGGTAAGCAGATGCAGAAGCAGCAGCAAGAACAGCAGCAGCAGCAGCCGCCGCCGCCGCCGCCGCCGCCGCAGCAGCGGGGCACTGGGTTCTTGATTCCCCAGCCTGTCGCTAAAGCCTAACCCTAATTTCTCGTGTTGCATTCCAAATCCTTCCCTCCTCCTCGTGTTGCTCGTAAAACCGTCCTTCCCTTTTGCACGCAACATCAAATCCTAACGTATAGGTGGAGCTTAACCCAGACTCAGAAAAGAAATCTGTGTGATACCTGCAACCCTAACCCTGTTTCTCGCTGTCTGTCTGTCTTAACGTTTCAAGGTGCGGAGCGAATCGCCCAGATCTTATCGACTTTCGAGAGCGCCTTCTTGTTTTGGAAGAAAGCCGGCTTGCTTGGATGGGATTATCTCATCCATTACGCATGGAAGCGCACCAATCCAGCGCAAATCTCTGCTATTTTGAATGGGATCAATGAGATCCAATCGTTTGTGTCTGAGCTTTTGCAGCTACCTTCAGCCAGTGATCGGTTAAATTGGATCTCTCTGAACTATGGAAGGATCTTGCGCATCTCAAAGGATGTGCTTCGGCGCCTATCAAGTCTGCTCGATCAACCTGTAAGTTTCTCAATGAAGAAAGAATATGCTACAGAAAGTCTTGATAAAAACATCTTTTGATGGTTTCAACTGTTTGGATCTTGCTATGGAGGGTTGCATCGGATAGTTTTAAGTGAAACTTGTGCAGAATTATCTGATGGAGGTTGCTAATTGAGTGTCAACTACTCATTAGGGCTTGTGGTTTACAGTATTGGACTTACAGTATTGGACTTACAGTATGGGCGGTTTGATGTTGTCATCAGGACTATGTCAGGAAGGTTACTATTGTGATGAGAGGATGTATATTCATGCCATAGGCATTTTACATTCAGGAATCTGGAGAGTTTTGAATGGACCATGTAACATTATGTTTTTAAATGCGATTCAAGATGCCAATGGCTATACTGGGGTTGTGCTGGACAATTACCTCTGTTCAGAAGAGTATTTCAATGGGTTCAGTTACGGTTTGTTATTTGATTGTGTTGAAATCTTCCTTTTCCAGGGTGCGCTCCGGAATTTCGTTCTCTCTCTGCAAACGGAGCTAGTGTCAGGGGATGTGTTGCGGGATGCTTTAGAGCTTGGTGCAGCCGATTTACAGGGCATTTTCCAGGTGGCAAAAGAATTTATCGTCAGATATTATAGAAGTTCTGATACGGGCTATTCATCGGAGCTGTAGATGCAGCTGTAGTTGCAAATGAAGCAAAAAGAACAAGGACAGATTTTGGATGATAATCTGTAAGTGTGTGTGGGAGACCTGAATGAACACTTTGTGTAGAGAACCACTCTTTGCCCTATGTAACCATAAAGAGGAGATTTCATTCTGGTAGTAAACCTTTGTTTTGGATAGAAATGAGTTTTCAGTATGATGGGCATGCTTTTCTTTTATCATTTGTTTATGAGGTCGGATCTTGCACGGGCATTACCAACAAACCCTAGAACTCAAAATCAACTTTGTAAGGGAAAAGCAAAGGTTTAAGAAATATAAAGTTTACAAGAAATTCGATATTTGGAGATAATGTGGCCATCCATTTGGCCTTATTTCGATTCCTTTTTACTTCTTTGTTTGCCTAAAAAGACCCACAAGAAAGGTCACATGGACAAAGCTCACCGCTAAAATGTTTGAAAGTTCTAGTGCGTTTGACAACTTTCAGTTTGGCAATACGATGCAAACTCTGGCATTATTATTGCTTTTGTAGTTTGCAAGTGTATTGACATATGTCTCCTGATATAGAAGTAAAAAGTAGAGAATCGATATCTTCATTCCAACTATAGGCAAAAGTGTTTTTAAAGTATGCTTTGTCGTTGCGGCAAGGGGATATTAAAGCACCATCGAGGGGGAAACCTCCAGTTCAAGTCTTGTCTCTATGGCTTAAATGCTAATAGGAAGGAAGAGAGACGGAGGAGAATCAAGGTGCAGATTACGGAAGAGTGGAGGTACCATGGAAGTAAGAATCTGGTGGAAGCAAGGAATGGTTCCTTTTTTTTTTTCTGTTTTGCTCCCTTCCTCTCCTTTTCTTGAACAGCATGACAACAAGAAGTAACGTGGAAGTTGTGAAAACTATGAGGAACCAAAGAAGCATGTACAACAACGACGACGACGACGACAACAGGGAAAGCAGAAGGTGTTAGCCCCAAGCAACAGAAGGTGCAAAGAAGAACAACAAGAAGAACAAGAAGAACAAGAAGAAGCAGAGGAGGTTTTGGTAAGGGTGGTGTTACATGGAAAGAAACACAAGTAGCTTCAATGGGTCGGTGATACAGGGACATTGGATCAAGGGAGCAGAGCTGGTGATCGGGGCGGTGATGGTTGCGATGGCGATGGTGTGGGGAAGGGAGGCAAGATGGGCAAGCTGCTTGGGTGATCCTGTGGACATAAGCACGGTGGCAGGAGGGGTAGCTTTGGTAGTGGTGGCTTGCCTGGGCCTCGTTGGGGCTATCCTGCGCATCGATGCCCTCCTATGGCTCCATCTTGGTTCCCTCCTTGTGGTTCTCCTCTTCCTTCTGTCGATTACCCTGTTCACGCTGGAGGTTACCCGTGGGCGCCCCAGCTCCGATGCTTCCCAGCACCTCTCGGACTTCCCCGCTTGGTTCCAGCATCGCGTCGAGCATTGGGATCGCATCGTTGCCTCCTGCCTCCTGCCTCCCCCGTCCCTGTGCTACGCCTCCCCCGTGCCTGGCCCCACTCTCAAGGTCAGTGACGCTCCTCTCCCTTTTTGATGAGTTTTTGTTTGGTAATAGGCTTGGGGATCGGATTGAAATGGGTTCAGCTAATATATATTTCAATGTGAAATTGGATTGAAGTGGGTTCAGTTCGCATATCAGTGTGAACTTGGATTGAAATGAGTTTCAGTCAACATAATCATTGCGTTTGGGTTGAAATGGGTTCAGTTAACAAAAATCGTTGTGGTTGGATTGAAATGGATTCGGCTAGCATATCAGTCATTGGATTGAAATGGGTTAACATATGATTGTGATTGGATTGACATACTAGTGTGATCGGATTGAAATGGGTTAACATATGATTGTGATTGGATTGACATACTAGTGTGATCGGATTGAAATGGGTTAACATATG
>JBBBWG010028899.1:40905-55985 GCA_037176905.1 Azolla pinnata
ATTGTGATTGGATTGACATACTAGTGTGATTGGATTGAAATGGGTTAACATATGATTGTGATTGGATTGACATACTAGTGTGATTGGATAGAAATGGGTTAACATATGATTGTGATTGGATTGACATACTAGTGTGATTGGATTGAAATGGATTCAGTTAACCATCTCAGTGTGTGATTGTAACCCATTTCTGACCCTCTCCCTTTGATGAAGCTGTACTTCACTATCTTCCTGCGCTTCTGTTTAACAGTATGGTTATGATTGGATTGAAATGGGTTCAGCTAACATATCGGTGTGAATTGTATTGAAATGGGTTCAGTTAGCAAAAATCATTATTATTGCACTGAAATGGCTTCAGCTAATATTGATTCAGTCATTGGATTTAAATGGGTTAACATAGCATTCGGATTGGGTTGAGATACTACTGTTAACATATCATCGTGGCTGGATTGAAATGGGTTCAGTTACCAAAAATCATTGTGGTTGGATTGAAATAGATTCAGCTAACATATCAGTCAACTGCATTGAAATGCATTAACATATCATTGTGATTGGATTGACATACTAGCGTGATTGGATTGAAATGGATTCAGTTAACATATGGATTGAAGTGGTGGGTTCAGTTTCAGTCAACATATGCTTGTGATTGGATTGAAATGGGTTCAATTAACCATCTCAGTGTGAATCGGATTGAAATGGGTTCCATACTATTCTTCTGCCAGCTGGGTTGCTGCGAGCCGCCATCGTCTTGCAACTTCACGTACGATGCAGATGCCAACAGCTGGAGTCCATCGAATCAGACCTCGTCAACCGCTGCAGCAGGTCCAGATTGTGCGATTTGGAGCAATGCGCCCTCGCAGTTGTGCTACTACTGCGATTCCTGCAAGGTCGTGATCGTGCGAACCACCTGGAAACACTGGAAGAAGTTCCGCACGCTGTTGCTGCTGGCCATTAGCATCATCCTCTCGCTCTACGCCTTCTGCGGATGTGCGCTTTTCAAGCACGACGATGGAGGATATGTTCATCATGTTTGATTGATTCCTTGGAAGAAAAAACAGACATATATGTTCTTCCGAAGTGGGTGCATAGTTGTGTACCCGAATCGATGAATGGGGATCTACATAGTAGTCTTTTGTCTAGTGAAAGGCTTTGCATACTGTTCGCAATCCAGGCTTTTAACACTCGATTGAGCTCAGCGTCAGAAGATGAACGATCCAGGGAAGATGTTTCAACCCCAGCTTGTTTGGTTAGCTAATCACAACCTGTATCAAGGTCACAGATCTTTCTGCAAGCTTGCAGGAAATCAAAGAGAGCTTTACGACAAGCTGGCTTTTTTATGAACACATATTTTGATCACTTGATGTGCTAAGATAGGCATGCTAATCCACCTTGATAAAAGAGATTGCATTGCAGGAGTAGATTCACATTAAAGGATGTACATTGACAGGGGCTTTTCTGAACAAATTGTCTTCTAGTTTTGCTGTGAGAAGTTGTGTAACTGGTTCTTTGCACAAGGTTTAGCACAAGGTTTAGAGAGGGCTATGGAGTTTGCCTAGACTCTGAAACTACATGGATAATATATGTACAACTTACCAAGCCATAGAATGATCAAATGCTTTATTTCCAAATGTACAAGATTGGCCTGCAATGGCATCATGCTGGCCCCATTGAAGATTCCCCCCTCCCCACCCATCATCCTGATCATTTCACCACCATCATCATCATCACCACCACCACCACCACCATCATCACCATCAATCTCCTGCTTATTATTCTTCTTGGTAGGCTTAGGTTGTTGATACACAGGGTTCATTAGAATCAGGCTTTGTCGGCCATTACTAGTTGCAATGGCTTGTAGCTGTAGCCATGGAGATTCTCCTGCTGCCCGAAGATCCGGAACCTGTGCTGCTGGATCACATAGTCCCTATGCAGCCTGATCCTGTATTGATCATCCTCATCCTCATCATCATCTTCTTCTTCTTCTTCTTCTTCCTCGTCGATGACCACATCCGGCTCCGCATCCTCCCCACCATCATAGAAGTCGTCTTCCTCGCCGTCGCGGCCAAAGCGGCGGCGGAGATTCCGCGGGTGGCGCTTGGCGGGAATCTTGGGGGGGAGAATATTCCGGTCCATGTCGATGGCGCCCATGACGCTGCCGATCACGCCCGACGCGATCGGATCGCAACGCGCGCCGTCGCCATCGCCATCGCTATTGCTATTGCCATTGCTGCCGATACCCTTGTCGATCTTCGTCGGAAGCGCGATCGAGCGGCGGCGATCGGGCCAAGCTTCGGCGATGTAGTTATTCCTCAGCCAGATCGCGGCGCCGGTAAGATCGTCGACGGGGGACGACGACGACGACGACGACAATGGGAATCCATGAGATGCATGATCCGAAGCACCGCGATGATGATGATGATGATGGCGATGATGATCAGGATGATGATGAATACGGTCCGATGCAGCTCGGGATAGAGCGCGGCGAGCATCCGACCGCGGATCGTTGGCGGCCCACACGTCGTCGAGCTTCCAGTAGTGGGTGGACCAGGGATCGAACTCGGGCAGATCGTCGAGGAGCTCCGGGAGCGAGTAGGCGGAGGACGAGGACGAAGAAGAAGAAGAAGAAGAAGAAGAAGAAGAAGAAGACGGCGACTTGGGCGAGGGCGAATCGGAGGCCGGGGAATAATTCTCGGCGGGCATAGTCACGCTGGAATTAGGCGCATTGCCGCCGCCACTATAGCCACAAGCGCCGCCAAATCTGTCGGGCTGATCGGGGCTAGAATTAGCGGCGGGCAGCGCCAAGCGCGCATGCGTCCTAGCGGCGGCATTGTTGTTGTGATTATTATGCCGATTGGCCGAAGGAGGCGGGGGCGATGGCGACGATGGCGACATGGGCGGCGACAGCATCCATGTCGCCGTCGCCGTCATAAGAGCGCATACCGGCGGCGACGATGCCAACGATGGCGGCGACGGCGACGGCAACGATGGCGGCGACGGCGACCACGATGACGACGATGGGCTCGATGATGATGATGGGCTCAATGATGAGGATGGGCTCAATGATGATGATGATGATGGGCTCAATGATGATGATGATGATGGGCTTGACCTGTTGTTGGACTCCATGTCGGCGAGCTCCTTGAGGAGCGTCTGGGCGCGCATGTACGACTTCATGTGGGACTCGTAATCGGCCCGATGATCTCGCGTCGTCGTCGTCGTCGTCGTCGTCATCGTTGTCGTTGTCATCGTCGGCTTGTCCATCGGCGGCATCGCCCCCCGTAGCACCACTTTGGCCTCTCCCAGCCTCTGCTGCTTCATCAGGCACATCCCCAGGTTGCAGAGCTTGTTGTTGTCGGCGTCGAGCATCAAGGCTTTCCTGGCGTTGTTGCCGAGCAAAACCAAGAGAGAAAAGCCAGTTTAGGGTTTTTTGGGTTCTTAGGGTTTAGGGTTCTTAGGGTTCTTAGGGAATGCAATCTGCATCCTCGTCGGAATCCCACAAGCCAAAACAAGCAATTGGCGCATCGGGAAACCCCAGACCCCGAGGGTGACCCGGAGCTGTTTTGTCCCCTCGTCCACCGGATCTGTGGCCCTTGTGGTATATTTATTTGGAAAGCTAGATGTATGCACTACGTATACGTTTCGTGTTTCGTCACCTGTAGACGGCCTCCGCCGCAGTGTAGTTGCTCAGCTGCATGTAGGCCCACCCCAGATTCCCCTGCACGCCCAACGAGTCCAGACAATATTCAGCGAAAAGCTCGTAAGAAGGCTTCCGGACTACCCTAAACCCTCAAAACCCTAGACCAATGTGGTGTTATTGTTGCAAATCTTGCTTCGCTTCGCGTCAGGCTCTGCTTACGAGTCTCGATGGCAAGTCGGTCGCCATCCTATCTAACACAAACAATAGCAAGGGGGGGCAATCTACACAGATTAGAGTACAATACTCTCTTGTTAGATTCTTGCGCCGAAACAGCTCGGGCGATATCTCAAGATGTCTGTGTAAGGGTTGAGCTCGTGACCTCTTGGTCCCAATCCAAACAAGGTATCGGGCCCATTAGACAGATCGTCCAACCGCGACTATCAGTGGTCGTCGATACGATAACAACGTATCTGCGCTATAGACAAGTTTATTAGACAGCTCTACACTTCCGATCTCTCGCAAGACTTTGACGAGTCTTGCGGATGCTGCGGAGGTGGTGTGTGTGGTTTCCTCGGCTCTCTCGGAGGATGATTTACCAGGAGCCGGGTCGCCTCCTGACGGATCGAGATCTGGAACTTCTTGCCCTGCGACCTCGCGGTCTTGGTGCGCTTGCCGTTGAAGATCAAGCCGGTGTGGATGAGGTTGAGCTTGCGCTTGAGCAGATCGATCTGGTCCTCGATGCGCCCGCATTTCTACAGGGTCACAAAACCATGGTGGTTTTCGTCGAAACGGAAAACCGTCAGATGACGATGATGACAGATACAGGGGAGATCCATCGGTGGCTTGCTGTGATCTGTGTACCTTGTAGAGATCGAGGAGGAGATTGTCGAGGGCGGGTTGGGCGGCCGCAGAGCAGTGCTTGCGGAACGAGCGAATGGCCTCGATCGCCTCCTCGGCGCGGTTCTGCTGCTTCATCACGATCGCCATGTCCTTGAGCGCGCTGTCCACGCGATCGCCCGCGTTTATGGCCGCCCAAAACAGCACGATCGCCCGCTCCGGATCCTTGGCCAGCAGCTGCGCCCCCAGTATCATCCCATCGTCGGTTAGATTTCGGGCCTCGGCCAAATTTGTCACACGAATTCGTCGGCGCAGATTTTCGGCCACTAACTAGTTTCATTCGCACCGTTCGAATCTTTTCGCGTCGGGAACCAATTCATCGGCCAACGATTCGGCTCGTAGATCCATTCACGGTGCTTCGATTTTCGAGTTCGATGAATTTGTCGACAGACTAGTGGCTGAAATATAATTCTAGGTAGATGCATAATCGCAACCGGAAACCCGCTTACTTAAACATGCCTTAAACTTTGCTATACTTGGTTGAGTTAGTGTTTCATTCATTCCCCATCCAAACTCTTTTTAACTAATTTGTTGAGTTAGTGTTCATCCATTCCCCATCCAAACTCTTTAATCCATCTAATTATTAGCATAAACTCGCTTACGCAGCCATTAATCCGTAGGGCAAAACAAACATATACTGCAACCTTCTTTTCTAGATGGATGGAATCACCATCATGAACTTGCTTAACACTAGCTTGAAGTAGCTAATGAGCTTGCTTAACCCCTAACTAATCCTCAAACCTTAATTATCCCTTAATCCTCGGGCATGCCTGATCAGGAACCTAATCCTTCCGTCGATATGCTAATTAATGCCCTAGTCATTGCAAGATTAAAAGGGCCATTAATCATGCCGATCGATCTTTACCTGGGCGTGTTTCGCGCGGACATAAGGGCCATCTCCCGCCGGAACCTTGATCAGCGCCTCCTTGTTTGTACTAGCACCGGTGGAACCACCAAGCGCCTCCTTCTTCGCCGCCGTCATATCCGAACGGACCTAATGACGCCGCTAATCACCCCTCCATACACGCCTAATCGCCCGCTTGTAAACCGCAAGCGATCGCTAATCGGCGCCGCCAAACCGAACTTTGCTAAATCGCTTGCCAACCGCGGCGTAATCGATCAAACCACAGCGATAATCAAAGCCCCCCCCCCCCTCCTCGAAGAACACCAAACAAATCTCCTCACTCGGGAAGCAAGAACCTCCCACTAACTTGTACACAATATGCTGGGAAATCGCCCACTAACTTGTACACAATATGCCGGAAAATCGCCCACTAACTTGCGTGACACAATATGCTGGGAAATCGCCCACTACAAGGACAAACGGAAAACCAATCGCCCACTACTTGCAACGTATGCTGGGAAATCGCCCACTACATCGGACACACTGAAAATCAACCGCCCACTACATGGACACACGGAAATTCAATCGCCCAACTACTTGCACAGTGTACCCACTAAGATCCACATTGATCACCCTTCTGTCTTCACCGCCCTTCTTCTCCGGAATTCCATAGCCTAGGGTTGTTTCCAGCCTCAGGACGCTGCACAAGCTATCTAGAGTTCCCATCTGGGAGGAGGAGGAGGAGGAAAGGAGAAGGAAGCAGCTTCAGAAAATCTGGGATTTGCCCTTTTGGAGGCTTGAACCTTGTTTTGGGGTTGCCCTAGGGTACAAATTTGGGGGAGGGGGGGGGGGGGGAGAGGATCTGGATTTCCAATCCTAGTCTAGATGCATCCCCCCTAGGATGCCGGCACGGCAGCCGTCGGATCACGGCCGCGACCGATCCCGGCCCTTCGATCGGCCCGAGCCGGATCGGCGCAGATTCATCTGGTCCATTTTCTAGCATCGCATACATGCATGCATGCATGCATAGATAGACACATACATTCATCTGGATACAGGCTGAGCTGAGCTGAGCTGAGCTGAGCTGAGCTGAGCTGAACAGAGCTGAACGAGAACAGAACAAAACAGGACGATACGGACACCAGGCAATCCACGGTACAGGTAAATGCATCACACGTTGCGGCTAACGTTCGTTTCACACGCTCCGGGGGTAAAGGATTGTTACTCGAGGCGATCGGGAGAAGCTAGCGCGAGTCATCGCGATCCGAAATATACGTGGAAGATTGTAAGCCGATCGTGGCGTCAAGGGGCTAGCTAGCTAGCTAGCTATGGTTGTTGCGGAGGAATTGGCAAACTTTGCTAGGTCTGGTGGAGATGACTGACCGAGGTCCCCACTCCCTAGAGAGGACAACCATCCCAGATCGGATCCAGGCTGCTCTCGCCGTTCATTGAACCTGGTCATCCTCCGATCCCTGGGATTACCCATGATTCATTCTCGCTGCGTAATCCCCCGATCCAAATGCAGATCGCCAGCGTCCGTCGCGCAGAACAGTCAAGCACGCGATCGATCGCGATGACAGATAGACTATCGTTTAACGGATCGATTCCGGGAGCAGCATCGCGAGCCAGATTCGCATGGATCAGACAACAGCAGATGCACCCCCGTCGCTGCGGCGTACACAGATCGTCGCTCGAGTTGCAAGAGTTAAACAGAAAGAAAAGATCGATCATCTCGCCATCTTGGAGGCACACCTTGTGCTTGAAGATGGTGGCAGATGTCTGCCTTGTTGGGTTTCTTCTAGAGCTTTGGAGGCTGACGCGAAATGTCTGATTGCTTCTGGCAAACCTCTAATTTGAGCACACTCCACACTAATGACCTTCTAGCCAATAGCTCTACTAATGACCTTCTAGCCATAGCTCTGCACATATCGGCAAAAGATCGGAGTCGTGGATTATCGCACTCACTGATTTCGATTCGATTCGATGACTGAGACCTTGATCAGGATTGCGATTGCGACAGAAGAAGTAGAGATTTTCTCGACGGCTTCCGAGACACATCTTCCATGGGCCAGGGGACCCCGAACACAACATCTGAACCTTTCAACGAATCATTCCATTCAGGAAAAATACCTGCTAGGGCATTATACGAATCCATAAGACTTTCTACATTGCATTTAGGGTTATGCGGCACGATTCTGTCGATCCTCTCCGCATCGGGGAGGGCTCACGATCTGGCGTGAGAAACCTTCACCGTATGAACCTTGCTCGCGCGCGAGAACACGCCCTTCACCTCCAGAGCCAGAGAAGCGGTTCTTTGATTCGAAGGACCCGTTG
This sequence comes from Azolla pinnata, assembly GCA_037176905.1. NCBI lineage: Eukaryota > Viridiplantae > Streptophyta > Polypodiopsida > Salviniales > Salviniaceae > Azolla > Azolla pinnata. The sequence goes on from JBBBWG010028899.1 coordinate 48,618, forward strand.
AGCCGAATCCCTGATCGAGAAGCCAGACATCGTCCCCGATGTAGTGGAGTGTGATGTCCTGACTGAGACCCGGCTCGAGCAGCCCCGATGCAGGAAGAACCTGCGAAGAAAACCCCCCAATCGAAGTTCCTTCATCGATGCATCGCCAGATTGTTGTCATAGATCGGGAATAAAGACGGGGTTTTCGGCAGGGTTTTAGGGTTTTGGATTGAGATCGATTACCTGTAACCAAGAGGGTAACCCATTCTGCCCTCGATCAGGCGGCAATGGCGATGACGATTCGTTCTCGGCGCGGAAGCAGAAGATTGCAGCGCACTCGCTGGATGAGGGATTCGATAGCTTCAATTTGGACATGCTTCCATCGACCAGCCTTACGTCGGCGCTGTCGATGCGGATCTCGGGGACAAGCTCCATCTGCTTCTGGATTCGCTGGGCTTGATCGTCGCTGCGCAGGAATTTGCCATACTCCCATCTGCGAGCAGCTTCGTTTATCGCCGCGATGCGCACGTCGAAGCAGCACGAAACGGGCTTGTGATCGCTCTCCGTGGCTTCCATGCAGGATCCATACCTATGGAAGCACCGAAAAATGGGAAATTCAAAGCTCAGATTCGAAGAGGTTGAAATCCGGGTTTATGTTTTTGAAGCTATCATGGTGCAAGCGTTCTTTTTTCGCACTACAAATTATCCGTGCAGGAAGGAGCTCACCGACAAAAGCAAGCCACTCATAACTAACCAGTTAATCATTCATTATCATAGCGAAGCTTTTGTGTCGATTACCATAGCTGATCTGTATAGCTTTGAATGAAACTCTTGACCAAATTTCATCGACATAAGGAACCGACCGCCGTTTACGTACCAAGTTACTCTAGCTGAAACAGGATGCAGTGATCCAATCTTGCTGCCTGCATTGTTGGGGTCAAAGCTGTCGCGGTAGATCACGCGATCGCACCAAGCTGGAACTCTTCTCTTCTCACTAGAATCATAACCTGCACAATTGTTTGAGCAAAACACTCGGTTCAAAGAGTAGCAACACGACAAAGTACGAACCAAAGGATATTTTAAGTTGAAAACATTAGGTCGCCCTTGTTTGATCGGTAGAAAAGGGATAGACAGCCTAAAAACAATCATGATATGGAAGCCTAAAAGCCACCCCAAAGGGTTGATTTAACAAACAGTATTGTGGGTTCACGGCAAGGCGATGTGCTCCTCTCACCTCCGATCGTGCTGCATCCTTTGTCGAATTTATATGTCGGAGGAAACTCGATTTTCGCCTCGCGCATGCCTTGAAATACCCTTCCCGCCATCATCTCGGTGCGTAACTGATCCTTTTCCAGTAATTTCTCATACCTTCTCTCATTGATCCAATCGACTGCATCCGCATATGATACATTAGCAAGCCTATAATTGAAGTCGCCAACCCAAATCAGAAGATCAGCTTCCGAAACTTCTGACGTCACTACAATCTCTTCTTCCGGATCCTCATCCTGTAGAAGGAAGAAAACGCGTTATGTCTCACAATTTACGGCCCGTAGAAATTCTCCTTTTGTTCTTCGAAGGGTAACATTATGAATGCAAGAATGATGAACACTAAAATATAGTCGAGCTTGCCTCTTTCGTGTTTATGTCCTCGACGGATGATCCGTCTTGTCGCATACCAGCACTCCGAATAATTTGCACAGCAGATGCTACAGCGAGAAGAATGGACTTGTAGTGCGTATAAAAGGTACAAATGAGGCAAAATATGTTAAGAAATAAGGAAAAAGACAGTTAGTTACCTGCCATTGCACTAGCTGCTAGTCCTAGACCTCCATATATTCGCCCAAATGCCATCCTTTGATAAATATGCACAAAATCAGCATTGCGTTTAGACACTCCTTCCATGTGTGCTGCAAAGTGGCCATTCACTACGCATATAGTCCTCCTGAATACCATCATTTTGATTGCGGCAGCCCCCTGAAAAGTGATTCACCAGGTCAGCATTACCCAAATCATCAATAAGCAGAAAGATAAACTGTAGAATAGATTTTGAGTTGTACTTCAAGAAGAATCGAAATATCGTGGATGCAGTATGTGTCAATTCTGTCCCTATTGTGACTTACTGATAGCATAACCTACCGAATGAAAAGAGCTCACCTTGTTACCAAAAGCTCGGCCAAAACCACAGGCTACAGCACCAACACCCACACCACCAACATATGGGAGCAGTCCTTTGCTCACCCTGCGAAGGAAGAAATACAAACAGAAATCAGCCTTGGTCTAGAATAATTTGAAAGAACCTAATAACATACCATGCACCGATAACCAAACCCGCAAGCTGACGAGAAGCTACAAGAACAAATTCTTTCTGCTGATTGAGAGCATTTCCAATATTTTCCAGCCACCACTGTCCATTGATACTACCTTCCATGCCTACCTGTACCGTAGCTGTAAAACTCAGCATAGTTTCATCATTCCTTCAGCATTATAGAGGATACCTACATTTTTAAACAGAGTATCCTGGGAAACTCCAGCAAGCCATTACCAGAAACGCTCATAATTCTGAGGCTTCATAACAACAAAAGTTGCACATGCGAAATAGAATTCATGAATACATGCTTACAAATGTGCAGATAAAACTGTGCCCAGTCATTCTATAGCATGAAAACACAATTAAACGAACAAATTAAAATTTTTCTACTAAACAATAGTCATAACCTTCTTAGAATCGAGAAACGTATAAAATGTTTACGTTTAATCCCGTCACATACATCATATTTCGCTTCTTCATAATTTAATAACACTAGTTTAGCATGTCTAGCATGTACTAGTTCCACAATCATGATCCATATCATCATTAGTTTCTCTTTTACACAATAGTGGAACTTGCATAGATTTTGTAGGTCTAATAGGCCACTCCTTCTAAAAGATAATTTTTACTTCCAAATGTGAATCCGTCTTTCTTGTTTTTATCGTGTCATTATTCTACCCAGTATACTTTACCAAATATGAAAGCAACCTTCACAAAGTATGACACAGAAACCGTGTACGTAAGGTCTCTTTAAGTTGTTTATCCCAATTTGCTAATCAATTGTATGTTCTACTTTCTTTCTCCACAATCTTATTTGTACTCGAGTTTCCTCGCATCTTAAAACAGCAGGAATGTGAAAAACGAATGTCAACCATGCTTACAGTTTCTTTTGCAGCAGCTATTGCTAATGCGCCAGCACCCATCTCTACTTCTTGAAGGCCAATGACAACAACGTTTACCTCAATACTCTTGGCAAGCCATTTTGTCAAGGAATCAGAGCATGCCCTCTCCTGACCAACATTCCATGTGCCCGTCAATATCTTTATATTCTCCTCCTTTACATACGTAGATTCCTTGGAGATCATTGCTGAATGAAATCTTGAAGTAAAAGTGCTTGGTGATACAATGACCCATCCACGTATCCCACCATTATCTGAGAGAGTGAACAAATGGTTACTGCTCACTCCAACCCTTGCAACAGAAGACTTGTGTGCACGCCAACCACGGCATAACTTTCCTGAGCTTGTGTCAAATACACGAATCACACCATCAGCATAACCAACAAAGAGTACATTTCCAAATGAGCACATGCACCGAATAAATGTTGAATTGCGATGGTATTCATGTAAACGATTCCCGAAGCAGTCAAATCGTATTAATCGACCACCCCCATAGCCAACCCAAACATTTCCATTGGCCGAAGCAACCACTGCCTCTATCCGCCTATTGTCCTCTATGCCTGGGCTACCAACCGTTGCACGGAGAACAGCATCAGCTGCACCTATAACAGCATTTCTGGACCTCTGGAAAAAACTGAGTGTTCCCATATTTTTCTCCTTCTTTGAAACTTTCGTCATGTTCATTTGCATATCATCTCCTCTTCCAATTGCACGAACAGGGGATATATTGAGGTTTGTAGAGTCAGCATCAGCATTTGGTCCAAATACTTTCAACACATCTCTTGTTCGTGCATCCCTGAATAGAAGCAACATATCAATTTTTCTGCTTTTTGCAGCATCCCATTTATAAGGTCAACATCGTGAATCTGTAATATTATGAATACTCTACCATAGTGCCAGTACATGGGATCCACCACTCCACACACAGCATTGAGAATGCTCAGCAACCAAGAAACGCACATCTGTACCTGACAGACTGGAAGCAGCAGCTTGAGTTGCTCTAGATCTTATATCAATGAAAGAGGTTTCAACTAATGTTGTGGGAATGCGTGATGGCAATAAGATGCCTCCAACAACATCAGAAGGCCAAGCCCTTAAAGAACCATAGTCGGATCCTGTCCACAGCTCCCCTGAAGATGATAACAAGATAAGAATATAAAGTTATGATTTCTTATTGTAAATATCATGATATCCAAAAGAGGTCATTCATATAAGAATGCTAGAAGATATGGAACATACCATATGAAGTCCTAACAATAGCAAGAACAGGTCCATGGTGTGCTTGCCAAATAAAGGGAGCATTGCTTCCACCAACAGTGTTTTTACCAGAACTATTCACAGAAAAAGGCCATGCAGCAACTTTTCCATCCCGATGACCACTCCATATTATGTTATTCTCTTTATCAGTAAATAAACTTATAGGAGCTGATCCGTGTAAAGGAAGTAGGGTATATTGTGCAGCGTCCTTGTCACCTTCTAAGTTTTCCTTCCCATCACATTTTGACTTCCATGCTGCTGATATATCCCAGACCATCATGCCTTGTTCACAAGCTGACCATACAGATGTATCTGTGCACGCCAACACGCGAAGAGGGCATTGAATGGATGCTTCTTGAAGAGGAGGTGGACGCAGCTCAAAAGACACTGGGCCCTCTACTCCTCTTTGATCGGCTATCAACTTCCCAGATGCAACAAAATCTTCGAGAAAATCTGGCTTTGAATCTGTTGCTTCATAATAGCCTATACTCTGATCTGTGCATTGTTCAACAGAATCAAGACAGGGGACCGGTTGCTTCATGTCACAAGAACTCTTTACATATACAACAGTCGTCGAGCTATTGAAGTATACGCTTCTATACCATCATACAGCTTTTTCTACGTTTTTACATGCGGTGTATCTGCTTTCAAATGGGGCGATCAATAATACACACCTAATAATCCCGTTTTTCTGGAGATTTGGCTTCAAGGACAATGATTATTTCTAATTTATTTCAAGGGAAATGTATATGATTCCTAAATATCAATATAGTAAAAATCAGGTTTAAGCCAAACAAAGGCTTCTATAGAAAGTTTTAGGTTTAGGGTTTAGGTTTTAACCCTGATAAGACTTTTGTAGGTTCGTGGCGAGTAGGGAGGATTCTTTCCCCATCTTATCGGGGTTAAGAACACGACTTCTAAAAAGAAAAGTTGAAGTGTGGAATGCTCTTACATGAGTACCCAAGATGACAAAAAGGTACGCAGACTGCAACAAAACATTGCCTTCATGGACATATGCTTTATCGAATTAATACCAGAAGGAAATCTTTACCCAATCAAATCAAAGAATCGCTGCTTGAAGAAAATCTGAAAGTTTACAGGAAGAGGAAGGCAAAATATGTTCCATATTTAACAGCAGACTCCCCCAACAAACATAGGACATATCCAAAAACATGGTTTATCTGTGCATACGTATTAATTTTTTCCGTGTGAGCGTGTATGTATACATTTACACCAATCCTACAGCGTTCATAAAAATCAACGTTCCACTAAGAATTTGAGCATGGGTAAAGCTTACCAGCAGAAATTTCCGAACTTGCATCAGTGTAATGACTGGAGGATGCAGACCACGATGATGTTGACTCGAACTCTTGTCGATATGGTGGAATTTGCGGTGAGAAGGCTGATGCTTCAGCAAAGATTCCAGCATCTCTTGAACAGATTTCATCGCTCGAAAGAAGATCAATATAAGGATATGATACAGACACCATTGAAGTCTCCGATTGTACATCCTCCTTAAACCCTGGATCATGGATCTTTCTTGAATCCTGGACTCTGATCCTGTTCTCCTTGAACCAAATATCAGAAGTCTTCCTAGAATCCTTATCTGTGACTGAATAGTCATTGACCACCCACGAATTGTGGGTAATAGTGTCCTCATTCAGCTTTGAGCCATGGAGTCGATCTTCGAATACATTCTCATTAGAACTTGGATCATGCGCCTCTCTATAATTCCTATCTTCAGAGACATTAGCTTCCAACCTCGAAGCATGGATTGTCGAATGCGGATCGCCTCCATCTCTCGGCGCGCTAAATCCTCCCAAATGCTCTTCATTCCAATGAGCATCGTAGAAGATACTCGGACTTCCCTCGCCAGGAGAGTGCATACGAAAGCCATCACATTCCTGTTCGGCTTGAAAAGAGGTAGAGCTCACATCTCGAGACAGAGACAAGGCCTCGAAGCGGTGAGGGATCGAAGGATTCCCGGCTTCGAATCCAGGCGATCTGCAATCAGCTGAGCCGGAACCAGCCCGTTTCTCGGAGGAAGAAGACGGGGAAGTGGGATACGAGTACCCGAATGCATCGAACGGATCTCTCCCTGCGGTGAAAGGAAGAGGCCGGCGGTCGCTTGAGGAGGGAGAGGGGGCGAAAGCATCGCCCTCGTCGGAGTCGAAGCTGATGAGGGGGACCTCATGAGGAGCTTGTTCCATGGGAAGAGCTAGCGCGTGTCATGGATCCGGCGGATGCATCAGAGGGGGGAGAGATCTGTGCAGGATTAGGGTTTCGGGATGTGCAGAGGGGGGAGAGGGGAGATGGGTTCGAGCGATTGAACGGGGAAGAGCCATGGAAATCTAACTGTCATGGCAGACGATCGAGAGAAACGCAGAAGAAAAGAAGCAGGAAGCAGGAAATGGCGAGAGGAGAGCAGAGAAGAGCAAGAAGGAAGAAGACGAGGTTTATGGAAATTCCCCGAAATACCCCTCCCCAAACCATGGTTAGCTCTAACCCCCCCTGAACTAACCATGGTTAACTTTGCCCAATTACCTGCTCATTCCAAGGAGTTTAGGATTTAGGGTTTAGGGTTTAGGGTTTAGGGTTTAGGGTTTAGGGTTTAGGGTTTAGGATTTAGGGCTTCTTGCTCATTCCAAGGAGTTTAGGATTTAGGGTTTAGGGTTTAGGGTTTAGGATTTAGGGCTTCCTGCTCATTCCAAGGAGTTTAGGATTTAGGGTTTAGGGTTTAGGGTTTATGGTTTAGGGCTTCCTGCTCATTCCAAGGAGTTTAGGGTTTAGGGTTTAGGGTTTAGGGTTTAGGGTTTAAGGCTTCCTGCTCATTCCAAGGAGTTTAGGATTTAGGGTTTAGGGTTTAGGGTTTAGGGTTTAAGGCTTCCTGCTCATTCCAAGGAGTTTAGGATTTAGGGTTTAGGG
>JBBBWG010028910.1:0-10145 GCA_037176905.1 Azolla pinnata
CTGCCGCCGAGCGTGAGATCGACGGCCAGGATGTGGCGATCGGGCAGGTGATTCTCCCACCGCACGTACGTCTTCACACCCGCCATCGCCTCGATCGTCGGCCCCGGCACGCTCGCCTTGCTCCTCGACGCCCCGTACGCAAACACCCTCGACGGCGCAAGGTCCCGATGGAACCGCTGCCAACAACGATTCAATAGAAGAAAAAACGCCCCACGATTTATCGATCCGATGATCCCCTATCTATGCTTAGCTTGTGCGCATGCGTTACGTTCGATTCGATTCGAACGGTTGGTGCCAGAATTAGATGCGTTCTTGTCGGTGATTTTAATACCCATTTCTTGAGGTACATGCCGATGGTGAGATGGGCGGGGGAGAAGCCGGTGGTGGCGTTGGGCGCGCGGACGTAGCCGCGGACGACGCGCATTCTCGGGAGCTTGTCGACGAACATGGCGAGCTTCGACGCGGTCTCGGCGAGGGTGTCCGACGTCTCGTCGTGCTCATCTGGGTGAGCAGCAGCAACAACGCCGGATATGGAGGGCACTGCCGTCGATATCGACAAGAATAGGAAGCCGATCAGGATGAGCGCGAGAGTACAGAAGATGGATCGCATCAGGCGATGGGCGGAAGCCCGAGTGCACTGCCTCTTCCAGCTAGCCATACCTGCAAGGACCGATGGATCAAAACCCTAGGAGATTGCAGGCAGGCTAGCTTGACTAGTTTGGGGAAGATCAGATAGACAAGTCTCATCTATATATAGATTGATCTGTTTTTGGTCTGACTCGTTTTGTCAACTGTGCTTGTGCTTTCCTGGGATTGGCACGGGCCTGGGTGTTGCAGTGTCGTAGCCCAACACACGCACCTTGTGTTTTATAAGCACAGGAAGACTTTTTCAATGAAAAGGATCACGGATTCTACAGTGTACCATGCCAGACTTGTCCCCAAACTTAGCTTCCATCCTTGCACCACACAGCTTCCGCGACGCACAATCTCTCGTGCATCACTCGTCTGTCATGGCAAAAAAAATTACGTTGTCACGTTTAAATGCATCGAGCATGTATATTTGTACACGTACTATATCTACTATTTGATGCGGTTTCATGCATATAAAGGTTGTATCTCTCCTATAAAAAAAAAATGGAAAGATAAAGGAGCTTGGAAAGTGGAAGTATTGCTATATAATTTGTAAATGATCATATATGGTTGTCTAGATGGTTTGCTTGTATTATGATAGTTTGTGTTTTGCATGGTTCCTTTGTTTGTTTTAGCTCTCTTTGGGCATTTTTCACACTACAAGGTATTGGTAAATTTATCGTGATAGTTTACTGCGCCATAAACGCGACGCAGTTGTGATAATTTGTTTTGAAAAATGCGTCAATTTTACCACGATTGTTATCACGTTGTTGACCGCAACCTTGTTGCAAACTTCTATAGACGCTCTTTTTACCACAACCTTTTACTACACATTTATAACAACATTATGTTTTAAGCAAGATTTGAACCAATGATTTCATTGCATACAGTGAAAATGATCTTAGCCAATTAGTCTAATATATAATTATATAACAAATATATCTTTATTATGATCTAAAATTTATTATATGTAGGACAGATCAATATGCGTATATACATCTAAATATACATAAACATATGAATACTTATGCGTATATATATATATATATATATATATATATATATATACACACACACACAAGCGAATATGACATATATATGTGAATTATATACATGTATGCATGGATATACAAGTGAATCTACATGTATGTTTGCATATACAGGTGAATATGTCTGTATTTGACCATTTATAGGTGAATATACATCAAACATGTACATATATAGATGAATTTGCATGTATATATGCATAACATGTGAATATATGCTAATATAAGCTAATTTGCAACTATATTGTAGTAAACGAATCATGTAAGCTAATTTGTAACTATGTTGTAATAAATAAGGCGTCTATATTGCAGCAACGTCGTAGCAAAATGTGTAGTAAATATCAAAATTTAGTGTAAGTTTGCCGCGATGTTTATTGCATTTTTGTTAAAACATTGACGCACTTATATATTGCATAGTTACTAAAATATTGTGTGCCATACAAGATTTGAACCTATCAAGTGATCTACCTAATTGGTTCAACATACAATTATACAATATATGTACTAAATATGTCTTTATTATGATCCAAAATGTTCAATATTCATGTATCTATCCATACACAAATCAAATATGCGTTTATATATCTGCATATACATATACATCTACATGTACATATATAGGTGAATATGCATGTATGTCTACATATACAAGTAAATATGTCATTGGATCTGTACCTGTTAGTCTCCTAGTTATAATCCAAGGTAATCTTCTGTGATATGGGACAAAGGTGCTATATTGGATTCGTCTTTAGTCTTTTGCTTGAAAGTGGTTGGTGTGGTTAATCACCCTTAATCCATTCTATTATCTCTAATCTTATCTCTAATATTACTCATCATTAGTAGATCGGTATTAGTATTGGCTCCTTCTGATCATCCCATGTCTGCAACGGCCAATGCATCGATTTGTAGCCAGCTTGCAGACCTCACTGTTTAATCCAACTGACATGTCTACGATTGCCCTTTCCTCCGTACTATAAAGAGGCCTTGAAGACATTCTTTCTTCTCGATGTACCCAATCCGCATGTCAGACCTAGGCTCGTTGGGGGCTTGACCGTCTCATAACTATTCCAAAAGCATGTGATACACATAGAGACAAAAAACGCTGCAAATAGTTAGTAGCATAGCAACTCTTGCCACTTGGATTGGATTGGATTGGCTTGGCCTTGGTCTATAAAGGTCTGTTTGAAGCTTTGTCCTTTGTCACTTATTTGCATTGTAAAGTTTATTGAAGTAGTTAAGCTACCACAGATATACAATGGGCAGCAAAGGAGTGGGTTCTTGGGCTTGTCCATAGATTTCAATAATATATATATATATATATAGACCACTTGGGCATGGCCCTTGATATGCTTTTGTGTACTATCAAATCACATATAATCGATCATTTGCGAGCTTATCCTTCACTAATTGTCATGGATTAGTAGCTCGATTCAGAGCCCGTGAATCTTCAAAGTGTGTATGTTTGATCTCCTACTTATAGTTGTAACAAGAGCTAGACTGCATCCTGTGAGATTTGATGATCTTTTGATGATTGCGGTTGATAGCAGCGATCAATTTCTTGATTGTCTAGATTAACGCTACGAATGATCAGGCACATAAACCCTTTGATTACCAGGATCAATCCCTGGTTTTACATGCAATCGAATGTCAACCATGATCCATGGCACTTTGCTATTATATATTCAATGATTAACGATCGATTCGACAAATCCTTCTTCATCTCACTCATCATCCCCACCATGGATTCGAAGCCGTCATTCTTCTATGACATGGGCGAGATCATGTGATTGTAAACTGAGCATGGACTGTGCTACTTAGCGACAACGGTTTTGAATAAGAAATTCAAAGACTTTTGATTATCGATCAATCTTCGTGGCCAATCCGGATTGAGAGGATCAACCATCGACCTCCGCTTCTCTTTGCGAGATCGATGCATTTCCGTTTGACGATTCCTCCTAACAACATCACTGAAGAAAAATTCATTCGTTGCCTTAGTTTTGTGGGCGGTTTTGCCATTGCAAGCTAGACCCACCACAGTAATATATACTAGCTGGACTCGTCATCCTTGTTGATGAATGTTCCGAATGCAAATATCCCTTTCTTTTATGCGACATTAAGTTGGGTATTAAGGATGCAAAAGGGTTGCTGCAAATATCGCCGATTCAATCAATCAATCAATCAATCAATCAATCAATGTCATGTTGGTGCTGATTCATTCTGTCATGAGGGTGTTGACTCGATACTCATTCAGCGACTCGATATTCGAAGCATTTCAATGATCCACACCTCATCCTCATCCTCGATCATCGACAATATATAATTCGTCGATTCTCGAGATGGTTTCTAGCGACCTCAAAGCTTTCCCCATCTCATTATATCTAGGGTAACATCGGCGCGGGGGAAATGATCAAATATCAAGAAAAGGGAAGCAAAGGGAGAATTGATCAAAAGCTAGTCAAAACAAAAATGATCAGAATGCTGATGGATCAGCAATTGGGTGGGGGTTGGACTGGAACAGGTATGGGCACCAATCTTTTTATAAAGTAACAAATCAATCTTCCGTCTAGGTATATTTTGAAAAGAAAGAAAGAAAGAAAGATATATTAACGTCTTCTAAGACCAAAATTGGCCCAAGTAGTAGCAGCTGGAAGGAAAATATCATTATTATCTTCCATAGGCACACAAGCATGTTCGGGGTGCTCCACTAATCAATGCAGTTATTACTTGCAAATGAATTTTGCACATTGATATGGTTGTATTACAGCTGACAAACATTCAATGAACATCAAAATTTCTCTATTTTTACACATTTTAAGTCTAAACATGAAGGATAGTTAAGGGAGTTAATTAACAATTACAATAAGAAATATCGATTATTGAACTAGAGAAGTGAGTGTGCATTGTACAACATTTTTAATGGTGCATGGATCGACATCCACGCCATTTGCCTGCATGATGAAATTAGTCGCTGCAATTGGGATATGTCATTGGGCGGTTAGTGCAACTGGATCGATCGATCGATGAAAATACTAATAGATAGATAGATAGATCGATCGATAGAAGCATGGGCCACATTCTTTGTCAAACACACAGAACCGACGAATCGAACGAACAATTCGGCAGCTGGAAAAGCTGCAGGTGCAGGTGCTAATAATGCGATGAATATCAGGGATATAATATTATAATATTCATCGCAGTCTTGTCAGGTTTGGTCGCATTTGATCGTGATCGATCAAGTTAGTGTAAAGCTAGACTAAGTTCTGAATATCTCTCATGATCGTCATGTTGACGCGAGGGGCGATGTTCGATGATGACGACGGCGATGATGATGACGACGATGATGATGACGGCGATGATGATCGGAGTATAATTTTTAGTATATAAAGAAGAGGCATATTGTCAGTACAAGATCAAAGGAAAGATCCACAATAGAGTCCATTGAAGTTCCCCACTTAATGCAATCATTAGTAGTGGTGTAAATATAAGGTTTTATACACAATTAGGCAGCATGAGGTGTTGATGATCAGGGTGATCAGATCAATTAGCAGCAGCTGATCAGCTTGCAGTTATAGAATCTGATAGATTTTGCATCCTGCATCTATCTATCTATCTATCTATCTATATCTACAATCCCAGTACACCAGGTCAAGCCTTAGAATTATCTGCAAGCATGGATCACTCATGCACTAATTATGCTGATGATCATGATCATACAATAAGCAACATTCACCGCACTATGATAAGCAGCAGCGCAGATCGATCGGTAGTGCGGCCCTTGCCGCAGAGGGGCCAAATCAAGAAGACCATCGTCGCTTCGCTCGTGCGCCAGCTCTCCTCTTCTCTAATTGCCCATCATCATCAGCACAGCTACAGATCATCATCATCATCATCATCATCATCATCATCATCATCATCGTCATCGGATCAAGCTGCGCAATGCCGACAATTGTATGATCACAACAAAATCTATGATTAGTGGTACCAGTGATCATGATGTGATATCGCATCGTGATCCTAAGCACTCTTCTAATCGCTTGTCGCTCCGATCATCGCTACATTTGGCAGCTGGTGCTCTAGTGATGAAACATCACTTTCGGCGATTGTTTTTGAGTACCGGCCCCACTGCCGAAATCTACTATAATATCCTAGTTTAAATTGACCTAGCATGATTCAGTGGAGAATATTTCTAGGAGCATCAATCGCTTCAATAAGCCTGCAAACTCTTTAATTAATCCACATATTCTGGTATCCGTCTGTGATCTATATCCATTGTATAATATCCCACAGAATGATCTAATTTCCCTTTCCATGAGCTGATTTCTAGGAAAATCAGCTGCTACTTACCTAATTTCCTTCCGAAGATCACAACTTGTTTGATGTAAAACCGTCAACGATCGATTCCCTTCCTTCCACTGCTGCCTTGTTTGATGTAAAACCTTAATTCGGCATCTTATAATGTAAATTATGTTATAAGCTGCGACATCGACTGTAATGATTATATATTAGTCCAAAGTATAACTCTTAATCTTCTAATCCAGTGTTTGCTAACTATATTGGAGGCAAGATCGGACTGTAACTAATTTCAATATGCTCAACCCCGATCCTGCTAATGATGCATCTATCGATTCCAACAATGTCGATGAAAGTAATGCGTTTGTTACATCCTACATCGACAAGATTAATGCGTCATTACACTTGTATTAAAGAGGAAGATTCCATCGAGGGTGCTAGTAATTCATTACCCCTTGCTTAATCCAAAACAAATTATCAGTAGCCAAGCAAACAATAATTCTTTGCTTTCGACGGCGCAGCCCCCTGCAACTGTTCATGTCTAAAGTTGCTTTTAATTCTCTATTGCAACTGTTCATGCCTTAGTAAAATTCTTCGCAAAGTAAATATCGGACTTTCCCGCGATCGCTCCTCAATATGTACTGTTGCTCGATCTTCTTGGTCTGACGAATCTCTGGACGCATCGCTCTAATTATTATAAGCTTCCTGAAATCCGCGGATCGTAGATCGCTTCCACAATCAAAGTAACTGTTTCTCATGATAATTGGAAGCGGCAATAATTATATAATACGTTGTCGGCGAGGCTCCTAATCATCATCATATGGGAAAATGATTCAATTATATTGGAGCCCATTAATCTTCGAACCGAATCTTATCGACGGCCAATCCAGGCCAAAATAATGGAAACAAAAAAGTTGTGCCTAATTACATCATGTATCTTCGGAAACAATCATCAACCTGATCCGATATTAATTGAGGGTAAATAATTTGAAAGGTTTACGTATAATTAAGAATATTCCACATATGTCCTATCTGTAATAATTCCGCGATTCCGTGATTCGATTAAGTAGAACATAACCATAATACATTAGATCCCCATTCTTCTTGCATTTAATTCGTTTAAAGACGAACACGAATGCCTGGTTTACCTTTTGTTTTTTTCCCCCCACTTCTTTTACAGCCAATTGTAAACCGATTAATATCGACTTTTGCACGAGTTTTTATATCCTTTGGTTCTTATAACGAAGGATTAAAATCTGTGAGCTTTAAAGATCTGTTTTCGAAACCCAATCTACGAAAATTAACATGCGTGGATCTTATGAGAAACGAATTGAAATTTTTTAAAAACAGCTTTCCCAAATTTGCCATTTTCAACAAATAGCTTGCTTGGCACTATGGATCATTGCATCATAAGAGGAGGGCAAAAGTCTTCATTGCCTTTTCCTCTTTCGTCTTTCTTGACGATTATCTATGCAAGATTCAGCCCCAAGCTTTGTTATCATGATGAATGCCACAAAGCAGATCATCGGGCTTGACGACATTATTCGGATCAACATAAGCCCGCGAGCGTTCAAACTCCGATATAATTGACCCAAGTTCACCGGATCGCAAGATTTATTATGGTATGGCGCACACAGACGACCGATGCGTCTCAGACCATCGAAAAATTATTTGGTTGAATATGCTGTGGTGAGACCCCCAACCTCTTTATTATTGTTCATCAATTGATCGATCGATCGATTCTGTATCTCCCATCCATCTACTAGCTATATAAGGCCTTTCCATATTGCATACACAATTCAAAGGCAATCGGAAGAAGCAAGAGGAAGACTTGAGGGTGTGTGTTTGTACAAGTTAAGAGAGATCAGCTCAAGAGACTGAGATCAAAGGCAACCATTAAAGAAAGCATGGAGAACTATAGTCATGGATCATCACCATCACCATCATCATCACCACCATCATCACCATCATTGGTGGTCTATGGTTTGAGTCCTACTGATAAGAGCATAATCAAAGCAGCTCCGAGGAGGGGTCAGGTGAAGCGCGACATCGTGATGAAGCTGGTGCGCATTGTGATGAGCGCAGCCAATGCGGGCAAGTCCTCTAATTGATGATGATGACGGTGATGAGAATCTCCCGCCAGACTTGGCAGGGGATCTCGACCGAACCCCCAGATTCCACATGCATACATACATAGACATATTGTTCACACATCTATAGCACATGCAATTGCATTGCATTGCAAGCACAGCATCGACGAGGTAAGAAGCCCATCATGCAACCATCACTATCATCACCATCATCACCATCACCATCATCACCATCATCATCATCACTAGCAGTAGCAGGAGCTCTGTCTGTGCTTCTTCTGATCACGGGCACGCATTGTACCTTAATTCCCACCATTGAGTGCCATTTCATTCCCAACACACAAGTTCTTCTTCCGCGTACACTGCTCTGCTTTGCCGAGCAAAGCGTGCTTTTCCGCATCCGGAGCTTTCCGCGACAAATTTATCGGACTTGCGTGTATGTGCTCCCGGTGAGCAATGATCGGAAGCTCGCGATGAGAACGAATCCGTCTTGCATTGGCCCGACCCCGAAAACGAATGAAAAGGTTCCCAGATTTTTTAGCGGCTTGTAAATTAACACCCAGAACAAGCATACCGGATCTGTCTGTCGGGTAAACCTGCTCAGATCTGTTCTGTCGAAGTGCCCCCCACCGTGTGAAACCGCCGTCGGAACGCGATGATCTCGGCAGAAATGGAATATTTGTGCTTATAATGGGCCGGCTGGCCAGCCGCGCATATTCGCGCCCGCTTTTTGGACTTTGACTTGGAGTGTGCAGGTGTGAAAAGACAGCTCAAAACACAGTTTGGGCCTTTCTGGAGCCTTTACACAAACAACTATAAAAATGCATAACAAGGAAGAAAGGAAGAAAACTGGAAGAAGGAAGTCTAGAATTTGGAAGAAGATGAGGAAGATGATGTTGAAGAGAGCTGTGCTTCTCAGTTTTGTTCTTGGCCTCATCCTCCTGCTTCAAGTCTGTTATGGCCAATCTTCCTTCGCCAATGACTATGCCGGGGACTACGAGCCCGCCCATAACGAAGACACGGCCTCGTCTTCCCCTCCTCTTCCGGCTCCCTAATGATACATACATATATATATATATATATATACACACACACATATCGATCCATCGACATATCGATCGATGGATGGATCTATAGATAGATTCAGGTAGATAGAGATATGCAGATTGATGGATCGATGGATCGATGGATGGTTTTGAGGCTTGAGCCTCACAATTACTCCGGATCCCAATCGATCCGTCTACTTAGTACTTACCGATGACACCACTTACCGACCGATTTCGAGGTCGTGACTCTAATTACCAACTGTTTTTTTTTTTGTTCAAAGGTCCTGATAATTTGGACATGTAAAAAGGTTTGATCTTCCAAATGCTTCTTTTACAATCGCCCCGAGATCGCTAAACCACAGCAGCCCCCCCCATTTTCCTGATGCTGATTGTGTTTTGCTTGCTGATCAGTGGTTTTAAAAATGTTTACAATCTTTGTTCAACAGTTGTGAGTTGGAAAATGGGTGAGAGAGCCCACATGTCTTCTTTCTCTTCACTTCTCTTTTCTCTTCTTGTTTTGCATTGCAAACTTGCTGATCAGTGGTTTTAAAATGCGATTATGCCGAGGGCGTCTGCCGTAAGCCTGTTTACAATCTTTGTTCAATAGTTTTGAGTTGGAAAATGGGTGAGAGAGCCCACATGTCTTCTTTCTCTTCACTTCTCTTTTCTCTTCTTGTTTTGCATTGTAATCTTGCTGATCAGTGCTTTAAAATGTTTACAATCTCTGTTCAACAGTTTTGAGTTGGAAAATGGGTGAGAGAGCCCACATGTCTTCTTTCTCTTCACTTCTCTTTTCTCTTCTTGTTTTGCATTGTAATCTTGCTGATCAGTGCTTTAAAATGTTTACAATCTCTGTTCAACAGTTTTGAGTTGGAAAATGGGTGAGAGAGCCCACATGTCTTCTTTCTCTTCACTTCTCTTTTCTCTTCTTGTTTTGCATTGAAATCTTGCTGATCAGTGCTTTTAAAAATGTTTACAATCTCTGTTCAACAGTTTTGAGTTGGAAAATGGGTGAGAGAGCCCACATGTCTTCTTTCTCTTCA
>JBBBWG010028910.1:10245-26685 GCA_037176905.1 Azolla pinnata
GAGCCCACATGTCTTCTTTCTCTTCACTTCTCTTTTCTCTTCTTGTTTTGCATTGAAATCTTGCTGATCAGTGCTTTAAAATGTTTACAGTCTTTGTTCAACAGTTTTGAGTTGGAAAATGGGTGAGAGAGCCCACATGTTTTCTTTCTCTTCACTTCTTTTCTCTCTTCTTGTTTTGCATTGTAATCTTGCTGATCAGTGCTTTTAAAAATTTTTACAATCTTTGTTCAACAGTTTTGAGTTGGAAAATGGTGATAGAGCCCATATGTTTTCTTCACTTCTCTTATCTCTTCTTGTTTTGCACTGTAATCTTGTAACTCGAGGGTAGTTAGTACAGCTAGATTTGGAGGCGGTGATTTTGGGTACCAAGCAATTTCCAGGTGTGATATGTTGAACATAATTTCTGGTGCTTCCAACCATGCGAATGGATTGATCGAAATCATCCAATTTGGGCAAAATTGTAATTAATCTTATTCCAAACCTCGCATACTGGATGGAGAATGCCCTCCAAACACATGATTAGAAGAAGTAAGATCACTCTATTACATGTGTTACTCCATTCTGCGAAGCACATCATTTCAATATATTGGCCAGCATGGAGAGATGGCTCCTTATCAATCTTTCTATGTTGCCTATGGCTGGTCTAAAAACTGCTCAATAAGATGCTAGATACCATGTTTATGGTGCTCTTAGCACTCAGTTTGCTACTGTAATGTGACCAACAATTTGGCATTGCCCCAATGTATAAAGCTGCTTCTTATTCGCATCTGAAAAGGTTTTAATCACATGCCAGATGCTTCCAACCAAGTGGGAAACACTTCATTCCTACAGAAAACCTGTATAAACTTGTGTTTGGAGTTTCAACATTGGTTTGTAGTCATTGCCTTCTTCAGGTATAAAATTTGCATCACCAATGATGATACACAGCATTAGTGGTTGAAAAATGGGCTGCAAGGTAATGATAACACATGCAAAGTGGGTGGAAGAAAAACCGGAAATCAGTCAGATCCATACACAATGGAAAATCGAAGCAGTGTATAGAATTTGCCGCTGATGGCTCCACAAAGCATATCTAGACAGTAGAATTGCTGAGCTTGCGCTAAAAAACAAGCCATTTTGCTTCCAAACCAACACATTGGAATACATTTGAGAGTGTTTTAGAGAACCACCCATATACCACATATCTTTTCTAGAACATCAGATCAATCAGTAGAAGTATTATTGACACTATTGTGTTATCATCTCGACAAGCCAGAAAAAATAAACACAAGCTTCTATGTGCTTAAAATAATCTCAAATATCACACCAACACAGTTCAGGAATATGTTGAAACCAAAAGTAGGGCAAACCTCCATATATGACTGCCCTACATTTGATGGTATGAATGTATAAGTTTACCAGTTTCATCAACTTTGATGATGAAGTTTTACTTGTCTCTCAATGGATGAATATGAGCTATTCAAACTAACCCTACAATTAGAAAAGATGATTTATCCTTTCCTGGTTAATATAGCCATCATCTCCCACATTTGTGATTGCGATGAAAGAAGGCTTCTACCAAATCAACAAATAGTGCATGCCGTTTGAACGGGCCACCAGATTATGACAGATGCAAGTAAAGAACGCATTTTCATCGGCCATCATTGATGGGATTTGCAAAAGCAAATTCAGCCGCCCCTCTTCAAACACCACCATCTTCACATTTTCTATTTTAAACCCCTTATCATCGCCATTGAGCAGCATTAGCCTCTTACATATTTTATGTGAAAACCCACATATCATCATCGGCTTCAACCACCATCTTCACAATACTTTATCTTTAAACCCATCTCATCTTTGCCTTCAAACATCACCACCTCACACAGCATTCATATCTTTCTTCCTTTTTATGAATTGAATTCCACATAACCTATCTCTTCTGGGCTGATGGGGGCTGGAAGTCGCTTTGTTTGCTTCTCGCCACGGAGTTGAGAAGGTCCGATCTTCTTGAAGACGAACGCCATATAGATATAGGCAGTGTCCCACTCGTCGTTGGAAATGGAGTCAAGGGCACCAAGCTTCCTCATGAGCTCAACAAAGTCAGGGTTCTTGACATGCTCATGCACAAATTCATGGAAGTTCTTCTTGTACACGAGCTCCAGGCTGTACTCTGCTGCGAGGGCTTTCAAGACATGGAAGGGGACAAGCCATTCGGGGCAGTCAACCGCATCCTCGAGGTGGAATTCGTATTGGATGCCAAAGGGGTCCGAGGAAGGGAATCGTTTGGATTGGTAGTACTCACCAAACCTGGGAAACATATACTATGCATATGTGAGATGTGTGTGTGTGTGTATGTGTGCACAGACCAATATAGTAAACAAACCTGACTGAGTAGCATGAGTTCCCAAACTCGAGGCCAGGGGAATCCCGAAGCTTTCGCACCAGGACATTTGCATCAGGCAGCGTCCCGATGAAGAACCCTCCTGGCTTCAGAACGGAGGCAGCATTCCGAAGTGCAAGCCGAGCCCTCTGCTCGCTCACCCACGAGTAATGGAGCGCAAACTGACAACTACACACATCAAATGGTGCTTCTTCTTCCTCCAATATCTCCTCTAATGAAACTGCGAAGCAATCTGCACAGATCAGCCTTGCTGGAAATGAGAATGTCCCTGTTTTCTTCCTTTTCTTCATGTTCCCTCCTCCTCCTCCCCCTCCTCCTCCTCCTCCTCCTTCCCCATCCTCACCGTTATATCTCATCCTCGCATCCTCGATCGATCCTTCGGCTATGTCTAGCCCCAGATAATATCCTATCCTCGCCTTATCCCATTTTATCAAATCCCCTCCCTTCCCACAAGCTATGTCTATCACCGAATCCCCTTTTTTTGTGTACGTCTGCACTAATACGCTCTTGATCCAGTTGTTCAGCTTTTTCAGGTGAATGATCGGGCTTAGCTCCCTCTCCTCCACTGTCTGGTTCAACCTGTTGCTGTAATGCTCTGCGATCTGCTGTTGATGGTGATACTCAGATGATACATCATCAGTTAAGCGAGGCCTCGTGGGCGCTGGCAGTAAAGGTTCTTGAAGGGGCCTCTTCATGTGCCCTGCATAAAGAGAAAACTCTAGCCTTGAGAAAATCTCTGTGACTGTATATGTATGTATGCATGCACCTGTATGTATATATTCAAAGACATCATATTGAGAGTTACAAAGCACAGAATGCACTACTTATTCTACAATGAGAATTGAAAGGCAGTATATCGAACTCTCATCCGGGTGATGATGGTTATTCAGTTGTATTATTCAAAATCTACTCTGAAGTTCTTTGTAAAAGATAGCAAGAAGGATGCACTTAGATATATCAAGAAGGATGTATGCCTGTACAAGTTGCCTCTAAATAGCTTCACATGATTCCTTAAGGCTCTGGTCAGCCCTGGGCAATGAGATGATTTTGGCAAATGGATATCCATCAACCTTCTGACAGTATGTAAAATCTTTGCAGAAATCTTCCGACAACTCATTTACACTTCCCAAACAGGATATATTAAAGAATGCAGGAAATATTAGATAATATATTTGTATTTTGGGAAGCAGTGGCTACGGCTAAAAAGACTTGACAACATACTGTTATCCTGCTATATGAAAGGGTTTAGTGGTCTGTCCTAGAAGGCACATTGTCGAGAACGGGATTTGCACAGCTTAAGTTAAAGGCATCTCTCCATTATAAATGTCAGCTATCAATAGAGCAATGCCAGTGGGGGCCACACAAACCGTTTAAAATTACTAAGCTCGGTTCATCCAGGGTGGCCCTTGGTACCGTTTCTTTTTCTGTTTTGTGCCAAAGCTATGCTAGCTTATTTCAGTACTCAACAAACAAATTGGAATTCAAAGTTTACACCTGCCAAACGGAGCTGATGAAGAACCTTCATGGGTGTTCAGTTCACTAATGATATGACAGTTTATATACAAGGTAATGAACAATCTAGTTCGAGTAAAACTATCGCTTTCTGGGTTCATGAGGCTCTGCTGCCCAACTGAAGAGCACATTCAGATTTCATATGGGTTCTAGAACGGGGTACACATAAAATGCTTGGGCTGTGCCAAATAGGTATCAACATACCACCAACATTTCAAGTAGGACCTCTACTGCAATGCACTAGGAAGAAACTCTTCTACTGGAGTTCTGAAGGATTGTCCTTAGCGGTTGGTTAGAATTGTTGTAGCCAACAAGTAGTATCGTCAACAATGTATTTTTCCACTTCCTGTTGAATTTTTATGAAGTTCTCTAGAGGTCAAGTACAAAGACCATTTCGTAACTCTAACGCTCTGCAAAGATGAGAGCCCTGTGAGAGTAAAATTTTCCAGGGAAACTCCCTTCATATTATCTAATGCAATTAGGGAAACTTGGATTCATTTGGTCATGAATTTCGGAGAATGTCGTTACCAGGAAAACAGGCAGTGAGAAGTCAAATACCTAGAAGTGAGCTATGAAATTCACTTCTAGTGGAGCTGCATGAGTATGCACCTGTATACGTTGAACCATGGCTCAAGGATATCAGACATCGACTTGCGCAAGGATTTTAAGATACAAGAAAATATGGCCAAACTCTGGGAGAGACCTTCCTTTTGCATGAAAGAATTGATCCAAAGCTTCTTCAAAATGCCCATTCCTGAAAATAACCTGTGATAAGGGCACTTCAAGATATGGAATCCTGGAGAAAGAAGCGCATCAAGTATTTCCCAAGCTCTGCTTTATATCCTATCACATTTCACATATGTATCCACCGACGCCAAGGACAACGTGTTGTTCTCAAAAGCTCAGCCTCGTGATCATGATATGGGTTTTTTATCATTTTAAGGAGGAAGGAAGCCCCCATAACATTTCAAGATGCAATTGAATGTGATCGCATCCAAATCCATAGCCTCCTCTTGCATCGGTCCAAAGCATTGAGCAGCTCCGTCTGGCCTTCCCTCCAGAGTAAAAACTTGACATCAGGGATGTTTGAGAAGCTTATCAAACACGTGCTCTGCTTCATCTTGCATTTTCCTGAAACCCCCCAACCTTGCATACATGCGAATACGGCCATTTGTCAACGCAAAGCTGTTCTGGAGAAACAGCCCCTCTATGCACAACTTCCTGCGCGGATTTGATTCAAAGACGAGAACTAAGACCTTCCGCAGCTTACATCTTTCCTCTATACCCGTAGTTCACCCCATGCCTTCCTGAACCCACCAAGATTCAGGCTCACAAGCTATCCAGAGTAGATTGGGGGGGTATCTTCTAGTGCGTCAATATCAGGAAAATTCGCATCTTTCCAAGACGCCCGAACACAAATGGAGAGCATAAACAGTGGAGAGATCGCTACTGGCAGAGGAAGAGAAGGACAGAGAGAGAGAGAGAGAGAGAGAGAGAGAGAGATCAGGATTACCTTGTTGCTTCCCTGGTCCAAGAACAGAGATTCCACGATCCTAGCGATGGAGGATGAATATGTATGCATGTATGTGCACGATCCATGGATGCACATGCATGCCATGCATGTCAACATATGAATGCCCATGTATGTAGTTTGTGCCAATGCATGCAACACATGCATGACTTGCTCAACATAATCAAAACCATTTGGTGTTTCTAGTGTGATGTTTCACATGCAAGAGCACTTCCATAACAGGTTTTGTTCTGTGTTATACATCTGTATCGGATGCGTGTTCTCGAAACTTGTGGGCTGATTTATGCAATTTAGGTTGATTTACACAATTTAGGGTTTAGGTTTAGAGCTGATTTACGCAGTTTAGGGTTTAGGTTTAGGGCTGGTGTATGCAGTTTAGGGTTTAAGTTTAGGGCAGATTTATGCAGTTTAGGGTTTAGGTTTAGGGCTGATTTATGTGATTCAAGGTTTAGGTTGAGGGTTGATTTTTGCAGTTAAGGGCTTAGGTTTAGGGCTGATTTATGCGATTTAGGGTTTAGGTTTAGGGCTGATTTATGCAGTTTAGGGCTTAGGTTTAGGGTTGATTTATGCAGTTTAGGGTTTAGGTTTAGGGTTGATTTATGCAGTTTAGGGTTGATTAGTGTAAATTCTTTGATACCCTTCTTCAAATTATCTTCTTACCTTTAATTTTTCT
This sequence comes from Azolla pinnata, assembly GCA_037176905.1. NCBI lineage: Eukaryota > Viridiplantae > Streptophyta > Polypodiopsida > Salviniales > Salviniaceae > Azolla > Azolla pinnata. The sequence goes on from JBBBWG010028910.1 coordinate 16,342, forward strand.
CTTCTCTTCTCTTCTCTTCTCTTCTCTCTCTTCCCCTGTTCTTCATTTCCATGGAGACCTTCCATCGCCATCGCCATCGCCCTCGCCCTCTCCCCCACTCCTCCCTTCGACCTTCGCCCACCATCGCTCCCGTTCCATATCTCCGCCTTCCCCGTCCCCATCGCCCCCCTGCCCCATTGTGCTTCCTCGCACAATCCTCCTCCTTCTCCTCCTCCTGCGAAGAAAAGGTAGTCGTTGTCGGGTCTCCGCAGCATCCATGGCCGGGAAGCTTCGCAGCTCAGCGCCCTTCTTACATCGAAGAGGACGAGGCAGAAGCCCTTTCTGCAACGAACGTCGCATACAAAGAGACCATAGCTCTGCACCACGACGAAGAAGATGCCGACGAGGACGACTACGTCGAGGACGATGATGAAGACGCCCCCCCAATCTCGCAGCACGTCGGTGGAGAAGAAACCATGGCGCTCTACACTCCGTACACGGACACGAAGAAGAGGAGGAAGCAACGGAGGTGCATGTCTCTGATCATGGAAGGAAAAGATCCCATCGAGATTCTCGAGACCATGCCGGAATGGAATCCTGCCGAACTATGGACCCTTCTTCACTACCTAGCTTCTCAGAGCAGATTCGACGAAGCTTTACAGGTCTCTCTCTCACTCTCTCTCTTTCTCCTTGATTTCTACCTCCATCCCTTTCATTCCTTCCCTCATTCATTTACGGTTTATTCCGACAGTGTCAAAGTGAGGATTTGAAGCAGCGGTTCCGTTCATCTCACTTCTTGTTTTTCTTGATTCAATTTTAAGACAAAGAAAGGCACACATGCATACAGCATCTATGCTTTTGAGATCAAGCTGAACATTGTGTCTATATGTGTGTTATTTAGACCAAATGAAGATTTTTAACCCTTCGTCTCGTGTATAGGCTTTCGCTTGGTGGAAACGACAAGAGAAGTACCAAGCAAGAGAACAGCACTATATCAATCTGATCCGGATGTTTGGCCGATCGAAGCAACCACAAATCTCGCAGCAATTGTTCGATGAGATGGGACAGCCTTCGATCGGAGTCGAACCTGGACCTGTAAGCTATGCGGCCCTCATCCACAGCTATGCTGAATGCGGCTCATTCGAGAAAGCCGAGGATTTGTTAAAGCAGATGCGTGACCGTGGCTTCAATCTAACTGCTGGAACTTATAACGGGTTGATCTTTGCGTATGGCATGCATGGCCGCTATGATGACATGAATCGGGTCTTCAATAATATGAAGAGATGGGTATGCTCCCCCGATGATCGAACATATAGTGGCATGATTGTTGCATATGCCAAGGCTGGTCTTTTCCGAAGAATGGAACGCTTGTGTCAAGAAATGGATCGCAATGGATGGAAGCCAAGTTTTGCCACCATCAACACTATCATCCAAGCATATGCTAGACATGGGCTCTTAGAGCAAATGCAAACAACCTATATGCGTGTGAAGGACTACCGACTCCTTGTTAATAGGACTACGATCCGAGCTATGGCTAGTGTGTATATTGAACGGTGCAAGTTCTATCAATTACGGGTGCTTGTTGGTGATATCGGGCTTAAGAGGAACAATGTAGGGAATCTTCTTTGGAACCTGCTTTTGCTTTCATTTGGCGCCAACTTCCAAATGAAGAACTTGAACCGAAGCTTCCATGAGATGAAGAATGCTGGTTTCACGCATGACATAACAACTTTCAATATCCGGGCACTTAGTTTTGCTAGAATGAATATGCTCTGGGATTTGCATGCAACGTTGATTCAAATGCATGATGTTCAAGTCCTTCCCGATCTGGTGACATTCGGTGCTGTTGTTGATGCATACATTAATATGAAACTCCGTCTCCAAAGCATGTTCAAGGAGTTAGATTTGTTGAATATGAAAGGGCGTTGTCCCAGTATTGCAACTGATCCTTTGGTGTTTGAAGCATTCGGAAAGGGAGACTTCCATAGCAGCTCAGAAATGCTGATGAAACTGAACCCTAAGCCATATGGCGAGGATTGGACCTATGGGTTGCTATTAAGCTTCTACTTGAGGAAGATAGGTGCAAGAAGGATAGAGCAAATTCCTGGAAAGAAGGGTGTTGTAACTAAGAGGTTCATTGCAAGTTGAGGGACAATATATATCATCCGAAAGGAAAGATGTACAAGCGTAGAAACAACCTCATGATATTCCTGAAGAGAGTTTATTACTGGACTACAAGAGCAAGTAAAGAAAACCACTTGAAAAGAAGGGAATGTTGTAAACACTGTATTAATAGATAAAAATAAGCAAAGCAGATTACTTCCCTTCTCAACTCCTCCTGATCATTTTAGCGCCTGTATGTGTGGAATTGAAGGTGTGAATCTGGGGTTTCTCCCCAAAGGGCGAGATAGTCATCATGCTTCACCTTGTTCAAAACAAGTTCCTCAACATCAAAAGCACCAGTGGGCTCATTGTTGTGGCCTCTTTGCTTCTCTAACTGGTCTGCGTCCATATGAAATCTTTTGCTTGCCACCGCATTGGTGAATATGTATAGTAAATGTAGTATGCCCTTGAAAGCAGAAAAGTGCTGTCTTGGAATGCACTCCTTATAAGATGTGTTACAGGTCAAGGACCCATGATGAAGCTTATAAATAGCTTGTAATAATGTTGACCATTACTCTTAAGAACTATAACCTGATTAAGGGAATGATATGGATATGGATTACTATATTGATCATGTTTTACATTTATGATGCTGCCAACAATATGGTTGACTTCTGTGGATGGATTTTATGAATGATATCATTGAGAATCAAGCAGGCTCAAGTTATGGACAATACCCCTGAATCTGATACGGTATACCCATTTCTTTTGGGATGATCAGCAGAGGGAAGCCCACTTCAGAAAATTTTGAGGAAACCCTACCTCTGGTTGAATGCTCAAAATCGCCTTCTTATGGGATGGTAGGAGGAGAAGCATGTACTTGCAACAAATGGCACATTGTTGATGGAACAAATGGTCTAAGGAAATGTGGATTTCTATAGCCCCAAATGCGGAAGTAAAACATTCAAAACTTTTATAACAAATGTTGCCAAATGTGCATTACAATCAAAATGTTCATCTATGGAAACGCCAATCTTCAGAGGTTTGAAAAATATTTAGTTCCATACAAAAGGCAACGTGGGTTCCTACATCACAGGAACAAATTAGATGGTGATGGTGATATATTCACTTCAGCTTCTTATTCTGATGATCTTCTTTCACTTTAATAGTCAGTAAATTGTTTGCAGGATATAGCCATTTCTTGGGATCATCCACCATTTTCTCCCAGCAATTAGAACCTTCACCCCAATCAGTGCTTTGATGTTCTCACTTCCATCTCATTAGTAACACTTCCATGTCACATGTTTCACTTGTAACACGTTTGTAGCCTCTCACAATCAACATTACTGACTACAGACCTCACTTAAATAAAGAAATCGCCTCATTATTGGACAAACAAAATAAACATACATATGTACATATTCATACATATGAAGTTTGAACATGCCATACACATGACATTACTCAAGCATTCATCAGGTAAATTGCAAATCTGCAGCCATATTTCCCCTTCAACGTGTTCCAAAGAACTACATGCATGTCTTCTTTTGTGTACAGTTGACGTTTCGATGGTTCTTTCATTCCTGAGAACAGTCAATCCAGTGCTGCAAAATAAACATTTTTCCAATTCATAATAAGTCATCTCCTTTTCGTTAGATGCCTGGACCATGCGTCACGAAAAGTATAATGCCAGTTTGATCCACCTTTCTCATTAGCTTTCACCACAAATACATTTTCCATCCTCAAAAATGTGAATTCTTTGCCTATCATTCACCTGAATCTTGCGTTTCTCTATCTTTGATATCGATGCAGTCAATGAATGGCAATCCGGACAAGCACCCATGTTCTTCGTAATACGTATAGGCATATCTTTGGCTGTATTGATCAGAGCACATGCAATGGCTAACTTCTCGCTGTGCTGACAGAGCAACAAATCCATTTGATCATCTGAAATAACTTCTGAAACCCTATTCAAACAAGAATGATTCACTCGTTCTCCACTAATGTCCCTTAACTTTTCATAGATATCATGAATTTGTGGATGACTCCTATCACCAGCACGAAACGAATGAGCATCACCATTTCCATCGATCCATTGACAAGAACCTGGTATCTCCAATGCTCCATTCTGTATTCTCAAAGCTTCAACTTCCTTTGCTTCTTCTAACATTCCTGCAGCTGCATAGATATTGTTCATTGCCACATATGCTGGGGCATGCTTTGGATCTATCTGCATTGAACACCCAAAGGCCCATCTTCCAATCTCCACATTTACCCATTTTCTACATCCACCCAATAGGGCCATCCACAATTTAAGCCGATCCAGCAAAGGCACTTCATCTATCAGATTCATGGCCTTCTCAAAGTGCCCAGCCCGACTGAAAAGGTCAACCATGGATGTATAATGTTCTAGGCCCGGAACAATAAAATAGACATTCTTCATTGTATAGAAGTAAAATTCACCATCTTCTACCCGGCCAGCGTGGTTACATGCAGCTAACAATATAACAAATGTGATGCTAGTAGGTGTTATGTTGTCTGCTATCATTTCATTGAATGTAGCAAAAACGTTCTTAAACAGGCCGAGCTGAGCATACCCTGACATGAGTGCCGTCCAAGCTACCACGTCCTTATTTGAAAGCTCGTCGAAGACTTCTCGAGCTTTAACAACCGCACAACATTTTGCATACATATCAACCAACGCGGTACCAAGTATACTGTTTCTCTGTAAAAGCCCCTTCTTATTGATCTCAGCATGTATCTCCTCCCCATACTCGGAAGATCCTATGCTACCGCATGCTTTAAGCGCACATGCATAGGTGACCGTGTTTGGTGAGATTCCTTCCTCTCTCATCCTCCAGAAACAATTTAAAGCTTTATCCCCGAGCTCATGTTGGACATATCCATTGATAATAGATGTCCACGAGATGACATCTCGGCGTGGAAGCGCCTCTAAAACCTCTTGTGCATTTGCAAATGCCCCACATTTAGCATACATATCCACCAGTGAGTTGCTGAAAACAATATCATTCCCCAATAATGGGAGCTTGCTGGCCCTGACATGTATCTCTTCTCCCTTTCTGAGTGATCCAATGCTGCTACAGGCCTTCACTACAGATGCAAAAGTGATAGGATCTGGGCAAAGACCTTCTTCTTGCATCAGATCAAAGCTTTTCAAAGCTTCGTGACCTTGCCCAAAATGGGCATGAGAGGAAATCAATGCATTCCATGCAACAACATCCCGATCCTTGAGTTCATCAAACACCGCTTCTGCTCTCTCAATCATACCACATTTAGCATACATGTCTATTAACGCCGTGGCGAGCATGGTGCTCTTCTCCAATAACTTTTGTTTCTGCAACTCGGTGTGTATTTTTTCACCTTTTTCCACTGATCCAATGGAACTACAAGCTTTCAGGATGCAGGCGAACGTAATCTCATTGGGACGGAGACCCTCTTTCGGCATCCGGTAAAAGCATTCCAAAGCTTTGTTTCCAAGTCCGCATTGTACGTACCCACTGATCAATGCATTCCACGAGACAACATCTCGGACAGGCAGCTCGTCGAACACTTCTTGAGCTTTTCCAAGCACACCACACTTGGCATACATGCTAATCAACGCATTGCTTATGTACATATCTTGATGAATCAAACCTCGCTGGAGAACGGTAGCATGTATTCGACTACCATTGCGCAGATCTTTGTGTTTGGTGCACGACTTTATGGAGTTCAAGACTGCGATTCGATCTTCGAGGGGCCACATCGCCGTCTTGAATTCGGCTCTCTTAACCAAAACCTCTTCATTTCTCGATTTGGGTCTTGTAGGAAGGAGCTCTCGGTCTCTCGACGCGGGTCTTGGATGGAGAAGATCCTTACATGTCGGCATGGGGGGCTGAAGGCGTTTAGGGTTATGCTGTGGGAGCTCGGCATGGGGACTGTGGGCATTCTCACAACCACGTGCAGATGGCGCTTCGCTGAGGGAACGAATCGGATCGTGGTGCAGGGGAACAGAGCCAGGCACGAGCGGCATCTCATCATAGACGCGGGTGCTAAGTGTGCAGAGAGAGCTCTGAGCCGGAAGCCATGGATATACAGCAACAAATATATGAAGAAAAAAGCCCATAGCCAAACAGTTTGGCAACAATGAGGATAGGGTTTAAGGGTTTAGGATTTAGGGTTTAGGTTTTAGGGTTTAGTGTTTAGGGTTTAGAATTCAGGGATTTAGGGTTTAGGGTTTAGAGTTTAGGGATTTAGTGTTTAGGGTTTAGGATTTAGGGGTTTAGTGTTTAGGGTTTAGGATTTAGGGATTTAGTGTTTAGGGTTTAGGATTTAGGGATTTAGTGTTTATGGTTTAGGATTTAGGGATTTAGTGGTTAGGGTTTAGAGGTTTAGGGATTTAGTGTTTAGGGATTAGGATTTAGATAGAGCTATCAACCTGAAACCATGAGGAAATTTGCCCATATCCAAACAATTTAGGGTTTAGGGTTTAGGGTTTAGGGTTTGCCCATATCCAAACCATGACAGAGCAAATTGCCCAACAATGAGGATAGGGTTTAGGGTTTAGTGTTTGGGGCGTTAGAGGTTTACGGCGTAAGGGTTTAGGGTTTAGGATTTAGGGTTTAGGATTTAGGATTTAGGGTTTAGGGTTTAGGATTTAGAGAGAGCTATGAGCCTGAAGCCATGAAGAAAAATGCCCATTTCTCTATCCACCCAAATAGATTGGCAAATTGCCCAACAATGAGGATATGATTTCGGTTTTAGGGTCTAAAAGGAATTCTTACTCCACCAGAAAAGTCGGTGAAATTCATATGGGAAGAGCACTGCTACAACTTGAAAGGCCAGTATGGCTCAATTAAAATGACTTGATACTTCTCAGTCGCTTAATTGAAATTTCGTAGAAACGTTTTTTTTTTACTAATGATGAATCATGCTGTTTGGAAAAAAAAAGGATGATATCGTCATAGGAATAAGTTTCTAGTATCCGGATTCACGCTTCTATCGCATGCAATCTTTCTGGGAGTTCTTGTAGGAGCACGTGATGGCATCGACACTTGCGATAGCGTCGACGAATCGTCCACGACTTTGTGGGTTTTATAAAAAAAGGAGAATTACCGATCGATTGTCAACTAATCAATAAATTAAGTAACTAGCTAACCATCGGATCAAGAAATCAAATGACTTAGAGAAGTCATTATTAATCAATCGTGCACATGTTTGGGAACTAATTCATCTGTCTGAGATATTGCTTCCTTTGAGAGAAATAGGCAATGTTTTTTTTTGTGAACTTGATTAACATTAAACACTCGATTTACTTCTTAAACATGGTGATTCATCCACATGATCGGATCGAATTTAAACAGCTCATTATTGCGTATTTGAAGAAACGGAAGCGGATGGAAATTTCGATTCCGTCACTTCATTATGTCTGTGTGGAAAAATTTTAGGGATGCAAGCTCAGTTTTGACTTTTTTTCACCAAGACGATATGTATGGACAAGGCTTACAGAAGACTGGGATTAATTTCGTTCCATTCGTCGACGCAGAGAGATCATCGCGAGTCTCAGCAGATGAAGCCTCTTAGCTACTAGCTGGTTCACGGGAGCTGCTCAAACTGTGCCTATGGACCTGCTGATCAGTTGCCGCGACGAAGGGCAGTTAAAATCGCGATGGGCTGTTAAAAATCGCGATTAAGTCTGTCACCCAGCTGGCTAGTTGAACACGATAAAGCTCGTCGATTAGCTCCTCCAAACGAAAGGTGGTTAATCGTGATGGGCAGTTAATCGCGATTAAGCCAATCGGGGGGGGGGATGAAGTCCTCCTGGTGCCACCTAAATGGATGAGGAGGGTCTTTAGGGTTAGGGTTAGGGTCAGGATCGAGGGGTTTTAGGGTTAGGGTTAGGGTCAGGATCGGGGGGGTTTTAGGGTTAGGGTTAGGATCGAGGGTTTTAAGAGATAGGGTTAGGATCGCGTGGTTTTAGGGTTAGGGTTAGGATCGAGGGTTTTAAGAGCTAGGGTTAGGATCGAGGGGTTTTAGGGTTAGGGTTAGGATCGAGGGTTTTTAGGGTTAGGGTTAGGATTGAGGGGTTTTAGGGTTAGGGTTAGGATTGAGGGGTTTTAGGGTTAGGGTATAGGATCGAGGGGTTTTAGGGTTAGGGTTTAGGATCGAGGGTTTTTAGGGTTAGGGTTAGGATTGAGGGGTTTTAGGGTTAGGGTTTAGGATCGAGGGGTTTTAGGGTTAGGGTTAGGATTGAGGGGTTTTAGGGTTAGGGTTTAGCATCGAGGGGTTTTAGGGTTAGGGTTTAGGAACGAGGGTTTTTAGGGTTAGGATTAGGGTTAGGGTTTGAGGGTGAGAGATTGCGAAAGCACAAGCCAAGTCAACGGTGACCGGCAGAACCGGCTGGTGACCGGGGAAGACTGTGTCATCTGCTCCGCTTCTACTCCATCTTCTTCTGCTTCAACTCCCTCTCTCTCTCTGTCTTTCTCTGCAGCGATGAAGAAGAAGAAGAAACTGCAAGCTGTCGTAGCTTTAGACTGAAGCGCATCAGATGCCCATTGGTTTGTTTGCCAGCTCCCTTCTTCTTCATTCTTCTTCCTTCTGCTTCTTCTTCCTCTTCTGCTGCTTCTTGTTTCTTTTCCCACTTCCGGTTCCTGTGCTGCAACCCTGGTTCGGCTCTTTCTTTCCTGTCCCCGCCTCGTTTGCTTGTATGTACGTCGTGTTTAGCCCATCGCCGGTGTCGTAGGAGCAGGGGGGAGCCTCCGCAATGGGCAACACATGTATAACCTCGAGCTTCGACAAGAATGGGGTGTTCTTGCTTCCGGGAGGAGGAGGAGAGTGGAGCATGCTGGAGATGTGGGCGAGGCCAGGTGCAGCAGGGGGGGAGCAGAAGGGCCGGGGGGAGGACAACGACGACGGAGGAGGAGGAGGAGGAGGAGGAGGAGGAGAAAGAGGCGAGGCGGAGCAGAGGCACGGCGATGGTGGAAGCAGCAGCAAGGCACAGGGGAAGAGCAATGGCGATGGCGATGAAGCAGAAGATGAAGAAGAAGATGAAGAAGAAGATGAAGAAGAAGATGAAGAAGAAGATGAAGAAGAAGATGAAGATGCTTCCACGCGGCGGAAGCCTCCGGAACCTGTCGTGTTCACGCGGGGCAGCAGCGCCGGCAGGGACAAGGGCAAGGGGAAAGGCAAGGGCAAGGGCAAAGGGAGGAATGTGCCGGAGCCGATCGTGATACATGCGCCGGTGATGGCTATGGAGAGGAGCCCAAGACAAAGGAAGAAGAAGCAGCAGCAGCTGGCTATGGCAGGAGGAGGAGGAGGAGGAGGAGGAGGAGCTATGTTGTTGAGCCCCGGGAAGAGCCTGACAGCTTCGGTGCTGGGCCGAAGCACCGAGAATCTCGACGATCTCTACATCCTCGGAAGGAAGCTCGGGCAGGGGCAATTCGGCACCACATACCTGTGCATCGATCGAAGGAGCGGCCTCGAATTCGCGTGCAAATCCATCCCCAAGCGAAAGCTCGTGAGCAAGGAAGATGTCGACGAAGTTCGGCGCGAGATCCGCATCATGCACCATCTCTCGGGCCAGCGCGAGATCGTGGGCATTCATGGAGCCTTCGAAGATTCCGCTTCTGTTCACCTGGTTATGGAGCTCTGCGCAGGGGGCGAGCTCTTCGATCGCATCATCCGCCGCGGCCATTACAGCGAGCGCCACGCTGCTCGCCTCGCCTCCACCATCGTCGGCGCAGTTCAGGCCTGCCACTCCCTCGGAGTCATGCATCGCGATCTCAAGCCCGAGAACTTCCTCTTCTCCCGCCCCGACGAAGATTCCCCCCTCAAGGCCACCGATTTCGGGCTCTCCGTCTTCTTCCAGCCTGGTATGCTGCTGCTACTCCCCTTCTTTGATTTACATCTTTACGGAATGTGGTAACTCTGCCTTAGATCGGTGTGCTCTCATGATAGATCATTGGGATGTGTGGACGTTTCAATTGCATGCTTTGTATCGTGTTGTATGCTGCTGCGAATCCCCTTCTTTTATTTGCATCTTTACGGAATGTGGTAGCTCTGTCTTCTACGAAACGTTAGATTGGTGTACTCTCATGATAGATCATTGAGATGTGTGGACGTTTCAATTGCATGCTTTGTATCGTGTTGTATGCTGCTGCTACTCCCCTTCTTTTATTTACATCTTTATGGAATGTGGTAGCTCTGTCTTCTACGAAACGTTAGATTGGTGTACTCTCATGATAGATCATTGAGATGTGTGGACGT